>PVIR01022039.1:0-28709 GCA_004026965.1 Petromus typicus
GTATTTAATAAACCAGAAGGTGAATATACAATGCAATACTGAGAAAAATGAGTCTTCTGCTGTTATTGGATGCAATAATCTACAGAAATAATATAGGAATAAAACAAATAAAAGCCCTTATTTAACCTTCCCTTATTCCTTCTCTGGTGTGCTACTTTTCTCTTTGTAGGTTCCACTTCTGACCTGTGTTATTTATGATGTTGCTGAATTGAAGTAGGTCTCTACTAATTTCCTGACTGCTGGATCTGTTCATTTCTGGTAGGGAGCTTTTGAAGCTTCCAAAACCCATTTCTCTGTGCAGGGTTACTAGTGTTTGCCTCACATGGTTAGTTGTCTGTTTTTTAGGTGGATGCACATTGGTGATTCATTCTCCTTTCATTGTTATATGAGATCCTCTTTGTCCTTGATAATTTTTCTTGCTGTGAAGTTGGCTTTGTCTGAAATTGGCATAGGTACTTCTCTTTTCTTTTAATTAGTATTCGCGTGGTAAATCTTTCTCTTCTCATCTACTTTTACTCTTTAGGTCTTTATATTTAAAATGTGATTCTTATAAAATACAGGAGTATGAGGATAGAGATAGATGAATAAAGAGATAGACTCTGTTTTTTTAATTCACTGTAATAAATCTATCTTTCAAACTAAGTGCATTTAGATGATAGAAGATAACTGATATGATTAGACTAATATCCACAAAACTCATTATTTTCTACTTATTGACTTGGTTCTTTGTTTTTCTTTAACTTTCACATTTTGCCAGCCTTCTGTGGTTTTGAACATGTTATGTTACTGCATGTTCAGCAGTTGTCCTAGAGTTTTTAACATACATTTACAATGAACCCCAGTCTATTTTCAGATATTGGTGTACCACTTCCTGCCTGGCACCAGTGCCTTGTAAGGGTAAAATAACATGAATCCCTCTTTCACGTCCTTTATCTTTGCTATTATTGTGTCATTTATACAAGTCATGCATAAGCATGCTTTTGTGTGTAACAATCAGCACAAGTAATTGATACATGCTTGCCATTACTATTTTGAGAAGAGAAAACTCTATTACATGTTGGATGACTTAAGAATGGAACCAAGAAAAGCTTCTATATCACCTCCACTTATTTATTCCTCCTCTCATGTCCTACTTTTCTCTTCATAGGTCCCATTTCCAATCTGTTGTTTTGCTTCTTTTTGAAGAGGGAACTATTTCTTACCAGGCAGGTTTACTAGCAAAAAAATTCCGTCAACTTTCATTTGTTTGAGAAATCTTCATTCCTACTATACCTTTGGTTTTTGACTTGGGGTCTTAACTGTTAGTCCCGGCTGGCCATGAGCTCACTGTGTAGTCCAGGTTAGATTCAAACTCACAGCAATCCTCCTGCCTCAGCCTCCTAAGAGCTAGGATGACAGGTGTGTGCCACCATGCCTGACTCTTCTTTGTCTCTGAAGGATAACTTCACTGGTGCAGAATTATGGGTTGGTAGCATTTTTTCCCACTCACAATTCTTTACATAGTTAAATCCATTCCTTACTGTGTGGTTTTTGAAAAGATTGAGGGTAGTTCTGTTCTTTGTTCCTCTCTACCTAAGGGCTGTCTGTCCCTTCTTTTGGGATTTTTTTTTTTTTTTTTTTTTTTTAGGTTTTTGGAGACAGGGTCTCGCTTTGTGGTTCAGGCTGGCCCTGAGCTCAGCCTCCAACTCACATCACAATCCTCCTGCCTCTGCCTCCCGAGTGCTGGGATTACAGGCGTGAGCCACCACGCCCGGCACTGTGGTATGTGGTACTGGCTGCTGCTGGGTGTGGGTCTCCACGCCCAGTATTGTTATGTGGTTACCGGGGAATCGAACCCGGGTCCTTGCGCTTGCAAGACAGGCGCCGGAACCACTGAGCTAACTCCCCGGCCCTGGGATTTTTTTATTTACACTTGACTTTCGGTAGTCTGGTAAAACTCTTGAAGACATAGACAAGAACATCCTGAACAGAACCTGGGTTGCACAAGCTATAATACTTATGATCAATAAATGGGATTATATCAAGCTTTAAAAATCGTCTGCACCACAACAGAAACAAACACAAAGCGATGAGAACCTGCAGAATGGGAATGTATTTTGCCAGCGACTCCTCAGACTGAGGACTAACATCTAGAAGGTAGAAATGACTAATTTTTAGCATTCTGTCTGGGTTCTTTGCTGTATTTCCAAATCTAAGATGATATTTCCTGTAGGGGAAAATGTAGCCATTTAGCAGTCTCCTGGGACCAGCAGTGAAGCAGAACTTGTGCAGAGCTCCTTATGCAGAACTCCTGAGTTTCTTTATCACCAGTTCACAGGATGTTTCCTGGACATCCTGTTAAGTGTTGTGTTGTTGAATCTTGGCAGATCCCTAAACAAACAGTGGGATAGGAATCAGGAAGAACTGCAAGGCCTGTCCCAGGAACTGCTTGGGCCCACCTCTTCTGTTTTTACCCACTATGCATTGCTACTTTGTATTGGCTCCATAATAAAAGAGCTGTTGGAAGACAGCTCAGTGGTTCAGTTCTCCAAGGCTGTTCTCCTTGCTTGATCTCATCCCTGAGTGCCTCATTTCCTGGGGCTTACTCTGACAGTTTCCCATCTGATTTTGCATGCTGTCTCATTTACTTGAAATTGTAGCATATGAATTGCTTGAGGTCCCCAGTCCAACATGCCTGGTATATTTGAATCTGTTTTTAACCCTTGATCTGTTTCTCTAAGCTGTGTTTTGCCCTCTAATAATGTGTGGCTGGTTTGTTTTGGGGTTTGCTGTTGTTATTGTTGTTTGGTAGTGGGGATCAAACTCAGGAACTTGCGCTTGCCAGGATGATGCTGGGATCACTGAGCTAAATCCTAGCCTATAATTTTTTTCTTAACCAGGCATGCTGTACTAGACAAAAGGCACTGATTTAAATAAGCCTTCAGAATAGGCAGGAGAGTATGAAGAGAAGAGGGCCATGCAGGAATCGTACATTTAGATCTCAGTCTCATAGATCTTGTATCTCTGGATTATGGCTAACACATCACTGCTTTCTCTGACATGCACGTACATCCCCATCAGGGAGGCAGGAGAGACAAAAGTGTAGGGTCCCCCAGGTTGGCTGCTCTTCTTGGAATGCTCAACTCTCCAACTTGTCCTCACTGAGGTTCCAGCCATTCTCCAAGTGCAGTGAGTATTTGTCTCCCCTGGCAATGGTTTTCCAAGAAGTTGCTTCTCGTGGGTTTTTATTGCAGTAAGTTGTCATTCTATTTGCCTGGTGTTCTTTCTGTTTTTTTCCTAGCTTCTTAATGCCACACCAGAATTTTGAAACTCGGAATAAGTTCACTTTCTACATAGAACTACCTTGCCATTAGCATACTCAAATTCAGTAAAAGCCTTAAAATATCCTGATACTCAAATATATATACTCAGTGTATATATACATACCCCAGTGCATGTATACTCAAATATTGTGGCTTCTTCAAGCATTCTGTTTCTCTACAAAATCCAAATAAGAACTACATGTTAATTCACTTATGTATTTTAATGCAATTTTATTCTATGATAAGAATAATTATGACATATGTTATATCATTTTTTTTCTAGACAGGTTTGGATTTTTTTCCCCCAACAAGAAATTGTAAAAGCCTGGTGTAGTGAAATACATTTGTAATTCCGGCTGTTTGAGAGACTGAGTCAGGAAAACTCCAAGACCAGTCGGAACACTTTAGCAGCATCCTGTCTCAAAATAAAACTTAAAACTGGCTGGGGATGTAGCTCAGTGGCAAGGGTACATGCCCTGGAAGTGCCAAGTCCCAGGTTCAGCCCCAATTGTAGAAAAAATAGTTCTCTGAGCTGTATGTGTTCATTGTTTCACGCTAGTATCACTGTAGATGTCACCAGCAGAACTGAGGAATGGAGGTAAGAGAAGACAAGGCACCGCAAGAGGACAGGGCTCAGGGGAAATTTTCTTTTCTTAAGAGAAGCTTGGGGTTTGTTCCTGAGGTCAGACCTCAAGGGGAATTTCAACGCGCAGGCGGTATAACCTCAGTCTATGGAGGGAGAAAAGGCTCAGCAGACCTGTGGCTTCTCACAGATCCAGTTTTGCTCCCAAGGGCCAGTGTCCCAGCTGCCAGATTCTGATGTCATGTACACGTGCTGATAATAGAAAGAAGTATCTTCTTTCCAGTTCCTGAGAAAATACAGACACCTGTCAGTGAAGTCCCATCATAACAAAGCAGGGAAATGGCACATCAAGGCCTTACCAGGTGGGGCTCTCACCGCCAAGGTCCCAGATAAGGACCTGCCCACCAACCTCGGGGACAATGGAGCTACCCCAGAAAACTCCAAGCTATATATAATACTAAAGTTTTTACATCTTAGAACTACTGATATTTGCTGGGAAGAGCTATTCTGTGCACATAAAAATGCTGAACAGTATCCCTGCCTTTACCAGGTACCGGCAAATAGCCACACTCATCTGTGACAATCAGAATATTTACAGAAAGTACAAAGCATCCCTAGAGGTCAAGTCACTTTCCCTTGAGCATCCTTGTTTTATAACATCATCTGGTAAAATTTCTTGTACCAAAGGAAAATAGATCAGGGAGTTAAGATTTCTGGAACTCTAGGACCTTAATTTGAGGAAATCGTGCCCAGCAGTGTATGGTATATAAAGGGATGCATAGTCTGTCAGATGTAAGATGTACTTCTACCCTCTTTCTTAAATGGTTTTGAAATGTTTATAACTTTGACTTCTGATCTCTTAGTTTGTGGATGATGTGCTGCAGATTAAGTTCTATCCTGGTTCCTGCGATATAGATAAACAGGATGTTCTCTCTCTCCCCTCACCCAGCCTGAAGAGTAATAAAAATTAAACAAAAGAAAACCATAACAACAACTTTTACCAAAAAAAAGTAAAAAAAAAAATCTACATAGGGCAGGGATTTAGCTCAGTGGCGCCACTGCCTGCCTTGCAAGCGCAAGGTTGTGAGTTTGATTCCCAGTACTGCCAAAAACAAAAACTCTAAATGGACACAGGAGAGTGAAAGGAGTTAATTGATCCATACAACACAGAAGATGGTTTCTAGGAGAGAGTACACCTGCCCAGAACTCAGCATGTACATCACAATTCATTCAGGGCATGTGTTCCAGGAAGATCATAGAGCAACAGCGGAGGGAGAAGGAAATTGCCCATTAATGCGTCCCCTGGCAGTTGACTAAGACGAATCGGAGAGGATAGGACAACATAGGGGATAAGGACATGGAGTGAATGGTCCCTGGCCTGTGGGCGTCGAATGGTACCATCCTCAAGAGTCAAGGCCATCACCAGCTATCCCAGGGCTATTTTCTAAGGCCTAAGATATGCTCAAGAAGCATGACACTGTGGACTTGAGGAGAGGGTGGCTCGACAAGGAGACTTGATTTAGAATATATAGTATCTGACAATCTGGAGACCATGACACCAGAGCTGAGGCAGAAGCCTTGGGATGAAGGAAAGCAATGTAATCAAGAGTGGTCCAGAGGGGTAGTGACTATAAACTAAGAAAAATGGGAAGATCGAAGCCAGAAGTGCCATGCTGAGGAGATGAGACAGGACCCTCTGGGCAGCGTTTCTTCGGGGATGCCCTAAATAATGCTAGAGACTCCAAATGACATAAGGTGTAATCAAAATACAGAGTGAAATTTGAATTTTAAGTTTATGACAGTAAAAACTAGAGTGGCATGACTCACACCCCAATACTTCCCTTCACTTTAAACCCACTTTTCCCAGCCTTCTTGCTCTTTCTGAAGCAGTTCTATGCGTCTTCTTTCCTATCTTTATGAGGCATGATCCAAATTCAGTGAGTGGCGCTGCCACGCGCCACCCAGCAGAAAGGAGGTGTGGTAAGGACCTCATAGTGTGTCCTTGTCAAGTTTTATTCATGGATCTAGCACTGCGTAATTTCTGGCTCTTACTGCAAATCAAAATGATTTGAAAGGTTCTGTCTCTGTTTTGAAAGATTCAGGAACTGGAGGCAGCAACCACAAGGGCAGACTTCCAGAACTGCTTCAGCTAGTGACAAGAATATGCTACAAATGTGTTCAGTGTGAGGAGGAGCTTTTGGAGGAGGCTCGATGGCAGCATGTCTTTTACTGTGAAATAATTTTTAGAAAATTTAGTGGCCTATGTATCAATCATATCTCCAATATCCCAGAACCCTCAGGGTCTCACGAAGTTTGCTGTTTTCCATCTTACTCTCGAAGAGTCATACTTTTCTTTACCATATTAGAGACACCGTGAGCTCCAATACTAGAGAACTTATTGTGTAACGTGCAATCAAGAGTTCAGATGAACAAACACATACAGACAGTTTTGAAGTCACTCCGTAGAAATAAGTGATCATAGAAGTGACAGTTAGGTTTATGTCACAGACCCTTGAGGTAATTGACAAACCCCCAACTAGAAAACTTCTCCAAATTCTAGAAGGGGTTGTGACTAGGCTGAGAATTCTGAATCCTTAAAGTGAGACTCACGTGAAAGTGGGCATGGAGCCATCTTGCCATAGGTATGGACTGTCAAAATTCTGTCTCCTGAGGCCAATCCAGTATCCCTTACTTACATTGAAGAAATCCTGAGTGAGGAGAAGGCATAGTCAATCAGTAAAGAGGCTCTAGAGGGGCTGGGGCCCGGCATGGTCTCCTAAGGGTCACTCAGATACACTGAGCTCCATCAGCAAAGAACAGTCCAGTGTAGCAGCTCGGGACACGGACTGAAGGGTCTGGCTTGAGAGTCATTTAGTGAAACTGTAGACATTCCAGATGCTCTTGTCCCTCATCTGTAAAACAGGGTAATAAGGACAACCACCTCCCAGACTCAGACTCGTGTGTACAGCGATGGAAGAGGGAGGGCGGAAGGACACCCAGGGAAGGTGGAAGGTGTTGTAATGAAGGAGCAGGTTTCCACATGGCTACAAGGAGGAAGGAAGCCCTCCACGCTCAGAACCTGGGCGGAAACGGATGGTGACTGGCTGTAGGTGCTCAGACAGTGAGCGTGTAGCTCGAAGGGCCGAATGAAGAAATAGGCAGCAGGCCGCTGGAATATGGTTTGCTGTGACTGACAAGAAGTACCAGAGCGTTTCACCCACCTGTTCCTCTTGGCTGTTGATGAAGACCAGGTGAGCTCCTTCTTCAGCACAGCGCTCCTTAGCTACATCCCAGCAGTGTGGGTTGTCCTGAGAGAACTTGTAACAGGATCCTTCAAATGCCTGCCAGTCCTGCGGGCAGAGCTCACAGGAGGATCCTGCAGACCAGAGAATGACGTCAGATCTGCTAGGGCTGCGAGCCGCACTGGTTCGTGAGTCCAGTGAAATCACTTGAACTTGAGTCACCTCCCAGGTGGGTGAAAGACTTGAACGTGGCCCACCTGATACACTTTTGACATTTTGCAAAGGAACACATTAGTTTTCCGTGTATTCATTCCGTGGGTGGACACTAGTAGAAGACAGGATTGTGCTACAGGGTGCCGCCAACTATATTAACTTCAGCTATGAGTGAAGAGTTACATAAAGTGCCTCTCATGGACTCATCTGCTACAAGTACAGCCAGGGGCAACACCGCTGAAACAGACAGCATCCTGATGTTGCTGTGGGGATTGAGGCCGAAGTCGACCTATGCATTCTCAAAACAGTGCTGAGTAATGGGTCTTCCTGTTCCAGAGAACACAGCAAGGGCGAGTATGCACACTTTTAATCTTCTTGACCTCCCTTCCCCTCCGGTTTCCTTACCGTTCCCGGCCAACAGATCCTCCAGCTGGCGGAACATTTCTCCTCGTAGGATGTCCCATTTATGCTCATCATCCGCTAGTCCCTGCAACACTGATAGACCAGAGGTGACAAATCGATAAAATACTCCAGGTGTCAGGAGGTGTGGCATGTGAGTAGGCGAGACAGTTTTTCACCTAACACTCACTTCTGGTGTCCAGTTGCTTTAGTTCATCTCTCATATGATGTTGAAAGAGTGAAACTGGTGTGAGGGAGAGAAAATTGATGAGCTGTAGACTGTGAGCCCACTCCTCAGTCCATTTCCCATCCCTGAAATCCTCCAGGATAGGGTCACCAGGACAATCTCCTTCTGAAAGAGCCCAGCCATCGCACATTACTGCGCCTCTATCCCACCTCCAGGCACTGTTGTCTGAGGACCGGGCTCTTTCCTGTCACTTATTCCCATTGGCTTCATCATCTCACCTTTAAGCAGAACCATTCCAAGGAGAAGAACCAAAATAAACAGGATCAGGGACATTGCGAGGCAGAGAATTTTCCAGGGTTCATCGTGAGGCAAGTCCTGCTGAGCTGTGGGAAATAGATCAGTGGTCAGCACAGACACGTACACACACACACACAGACATGCACACACACATGCGCACACTCGGAAAAATACTGGGATAGGCCAGACTTGCACTGTAGGGAAGGGAGCAGGGTGTCAGTCCACACATACTCGGGAAGGTCCTAGGAGAGGCAGGGCTGTTTGGATTTCATTCTAGTCAATGGTGAGGTGGAGACAGTCATCTCTGGAGTTCTAGTTCAGACAGTGGTCATGGAAAGAGGCGACTCTGGGTATCATAACCTAAGGATTATAGGTGTCTCTGGCTTCCTCTTTCCTTTTGAATTCCGGTCAATAAAGAGACACAAGACCGGGCACATCTAGGTGGGCAAAGCCACTCTTGTCCCTAGGTTCTTGACTCACCTGGTTTCCTGGGCACGCATAGAGAGTGTTCTTCCTCTGATGTAAGGTCCTGTGCACCCTCTGGCCCACAGTGTCGAGCTTCAGCCATGGCTGTAGCACATTCTCTGAGCAGCTCGCAGTCCCCAGGATGGTACTGCAGGTTCACCCACCCTGTGACAGGAAGTGTCCACTCCCCCCAGAAACCATCGTGTCTTTCCTTCCTGACCCAAGAGGCCCCCAAGATCTCTAGATATGTTATCAATTTGTGCACTGGGAAGATGACACAGGTATTTGGGGAAGATGTTTCACACCAAGTTTTCTCCATGACTTTCAGCCCTTCTAAATTGATGAATCAGAATCAGGTTAGAGACCCCTCATGTTCTTTTCCTTCCTTTTTTTTAAAATATTCATTTGTTAAAGATACTCTACTCTGTTGGAGATAAAGCTGTGGTTAGGGTAACGTAGGAATCATTACAACTTTTCTCTCAGGGTTTATGGTCAAAGTCATTCCTCATGCATTTATTTATTTATTTATTTATTTATTTTTGAGACAGGATTTCACTTTGTAGTTCAGGCCGGCCCTGAGCTCAGCCTCCAACTCACATCACAGCAATCCTCCTGCCTCTGCCTCCCGAGTGCTGGGATTACAGGCGTGAGCCACCACGCCCGGCACTGTGGTATGTGGTACTGATTGCTCATGGGTGAGTCTTCACGCCCAGTATTGTTGTATATAGTTACCGGGGATCAAACCTGGGCCCTTGCACTTGTAAGTCAGGCGCCAGAACCGTTGAGCTAAATCCCTGGCCCATCCTCGTACATTTCTTTATCACTTTAGAACGTATTTATTTGGCAGCCCTGGAGATCCAACCTGGGGCTTCACGTATGTTTGACACGTGCTCTGCCAGGTCCCCACCCCATTTCTTCAGAGTTTAAACGTGGAGAGCTGGGAGTGGAGCTCAGTAGTGTGGCATGTGGCCCGGCACACACGCAGCCCTGGGTTCCATCTCCAGCGCTGCCCATAACCCAGCAAAGAACACAATGCAGCAAAGAGGAGAAGCGAGTTCAGGTATATGAGAATTCTCTTAGTGCTCAACCCCATTGTTAGGAATATTTTCATAAATCATCTCACTTTGTGTCTTTTTTTTTCTGGCTATGATACTGACTTTTCTATCTGTGCTTTTCACCTTCTTGGCCACGGTTTGATAGGGCTGTGTGTGTACATCCTTTAGAATTTTATCTTTCTAGGGCTTCTCTGAACTCCTTGGAGTTATGGTTGATTATTTTTCCTAAATTCTAGAAAATTCTCTGAACTTCGCACTTCTAAATCCATCACTGGTGTGCTGTGTCCCCCGGGGACTCACTTCACTTGTGAAGCTCGCTTTCCTCATAGGTAAAGTGAAAATAATAATGGTAACATGACGCGACAAGAAAGGCATTTGCTGGGCCCTGAATATCTGGAAACTCACAGGTGTGAGTGTCTCCTTTACGGACACTGTCTGTGCCTGAGATATGCTGGATTTTCAGGGTGGACAGTGCAGACCTAGACTGAATCTTAGTGGGTCCATCACCAGACATAACACCGATGGGCCTGGAGCCTGGTGACACATCCCTGCTCCCCATATCTTCCCTTTGGCACGCACTGGACCCCCAGCCCCAGATGTGGGGCTGATAGGTAATGTGCTGTGCTGAGACTTCCACCTAGGCCCTGTGGGCGTGACATTTCATTCATATTTCATTGAGGACTTACTCGCCCCATAGTACTATAGAGGACCCCAGGAAGGATTAAGGCTCTGGATTACAATGGTATCAACTGTTGGAAATCCGCTGGGTGCTCTTGTTGAGGTGTCTTCTCTTGTCTACAGTATCCAAAAGGAGCAGGTGTGGGGCGGAAGTCCTTTTCCCTGTACATCCTCGGGTACTGGTCCCGCGTTGCTGCTATAGGTCAACTTTAGGCTGCGGTTCATATGTGTGGCCATCTTTCAGCGATGACTCTGTCTCTCTTCTGCAAACGTTTTAGACACTGTTGCTTTATAGCATCAAATGAACTCTTCCAATAAGTGGACTCTTTAGCCCTGGGGGTTTGGCTCGCTAATTATGGCACTGACCTTGGAGAAATAAGAGTTAGAGTCCATTGCACCATGTGAGACAGCATTGCAGAGGCAGGTGACATGAAGGATAAGAGAATTTACCAAGACCAGAGTAAACGATTCCAAATCCAGATTTATCTGGACCAGACCACTCTGTTAAGAGGGTCAGTGGAGGAGACAGTGGGAGGTCTGCACACAGGAGCAGTGTTGAGGTTGTTTTTAAAGGGAAAAGCGTGGGCTGGAAGGAAAGAACAGCTTGGACCAAGCACGACAATATCAGGGAGGGCATGACGGTGTGTTTTTTTTCTCCCAGTGACACATATCCCTACATGGGCCAGGAGTTTGAGGAGATGTAAGAGTGACACCTTCTCTAGGAAGAGATGTCCGTGTTTTGTTACATTTCTGAAAGAACCCATTTTAAAGAAGGACGCGTACATAGCTCTTCCCTGAGGGCTCAACACTCTATACATTCCGGAAGCAATCACAAAACTCTGTAGGCTGGGTGCATTGTAAATAATAGAAATTTCTTTACTTAGCGCTGGAGACTGGAAAGTTCAGGATGAAGACACTTAACAGTTCCTTGGTGAAGATGTACTTTGGGGTTCACAGAAGGTCATCTTTACACTGGGTCCTCACATGGCGGAAGACAGAAGGGGGGAACCAGACCTTTGAGTTCTCTGTGTATGGCCCCTAATCCCATTCGTGAGTACGGAGCCCTCATCACCGAATCGTGTGCCGTGGGCCAGCCTTCTAACACCTCCCATCAAGGGTTGGGATTTTAATATATGTATTCTGAGGGAGCAAATGTATTTAGGTGTGACAGACTCAAACTTCTGGCTTCACTCTCCTCCTCTGCCACTTCCCCATCAATATATCCAGACAGTTCATTGTGTTCGTATGAACACCATGTGTGGAATCGACTGTGTTTTCAGAAAACCTGCATGTAAGATAGTCACGACGGGAAATTGGACATAGGATCCCCGAGGTTTGAGAATTTGGACTCTGGACAAGAGCAGAGGCTCTTGTGCTGACCTGCAAGAATGAGGGCCGGAGGATAGAGAGATAAATTATATCCAGTGCTAGCTGCATGAGCCGGCAGTCACCACAGGATACAAAAGAGGGACATAGAAACATTTGCTGGGAATTAAGGAAAAATTGAGGAGGAAGAAGTTTTCTCTGAGTTTTAAAGGAAAAGTAGGAATTCTCTTGACTGATACTAGAAGAAATGGCATTTGGGTGATAGGCACTGAAATTAGTAAAAGCACAGGGCACAAAAATGCCTGATAGCATCATGTCCACATGCTAGGGCAGTGGGAAAGAGAAGATAAGTCACGGATAGGAGGCCGGACTATGGCATGTAGGCTAAATTTTACACATGACAGAGATATGACCTTGCCTTGTCTTGGAAAAAAGGCTTTAAATATCTTTTTTTGTCCTACCCTCCTCTCTGTTCGGTTGTACACAGTGAATGAAGTGAGTAACTTTCAGGCCCACAGCGTCTTGTCCTGAATCTAAAAGATCTGTCCCTGGTAAAATAGTGACAGCAGCCCTTGCACGCCTACCCGGCACTGGGAAGGACCCGCAGGCCTGGCACTGGATGGTCTGTGGAGTCCAGCCTGCCATCCAACGAGTGGGTGAATCATGCGTCCCCCATAGCATCCGCTTGAACGCCCCTAAGAGGAAAAGACACAGGGATGGGGAAGAGGACTGAAAATCCGGGAGAAGCCGCAGACCCTCCTTCCCTGTGCCCTGGGCTGCCCGAGATCCTCACTCCAGACAGAAAGGGCTCAACTTCTACGGGTTCTCCTCGCTGACTCCCAGCCTCAGTCTTACAGCTGAGGTCTTCCTCTCACTCCTGTCCCTTTGCTGCGTAGACAGCTCCTGTGGCTACGGCCCACCAGGGAAGAAAAGTCCATGCTTGAGCAGTAAGAGACTCAGACGCGGTTTGGTGTCCAGAGAGCATGAGGCCCTCTTTCTCCTGCAGCCTTGCCCACCCGCGGTTCCCCTGCGCCCCCTGCTGGCGCTCGCTGAGGCTCGGACACAGGTTACAGCAGTTTATTCCTGACAGATTGCAAAGGCTGGTGGGGTCGGCAGGGCCCAGCCCAGGTCACCGGGCACCCTGGGCGCCCGCGCTCAGCTCAGCGGCTCCACCTGCAACCACAGCCCGCCCTCCGCGCGCAGGATCAGCTCCGGCTTCCTGCGCGGCTCCACGGCGTCCGGCAGGAGGCGGAAGCGCAGCAGCGTCAGCGCCAGCGCCACCTTGATCTCGGCCATGGCGAAGTTCTGCCCGATGCAGTTCCTGCGGGCGGGGAGGGACCGTGACTGGGCCCGGCCCGTCGGACCGAACCTGCCCGGGAAGATGCAGACTCCACCGCCCAGCTCAGGTCAGAGGTGAGGAATGGGGGGCTCTGAGCACTTCATGGATTCTCCGGTACACGAGCGGCTGGAAGCCCACTCGGAACTGGGACCATCCAAAAAGTCCCCTGATTTCCCCTACGTCGTGCCGGCACGCTGTCCTCACCTCCCTCGCCCCAGTTCAGACACACGCTGCCCTCACCTGGGCCCCGCGGAGAAGGGAATAAAAGCCAGAGGTGACCTGTCCTTGCTGTTCACCGGGTCAAAGCGGTAGGGGTCATAGACCTGGAGGAGACAGCAAGTCGACAGGGTGAAATAGATGCAGGGGTGGCAGGGACAGATTTCCTGCCTCATTATGCCTCCCTGCCCTCTAGGCCCCTGCAGAGAATTAGAAGAGGGGGTGGGGCGCGGGAGGGTAGAGGCAGCACCTCGGGGTCGGGCCACACATCTGGGTTGTGATGGGTCCCAAAAATGCTGACGAGGCAGATAACACCTGTGGAGGAAGAAGAAGGCCCTGTCAGGGAATGCCCCACGGCCAGATGGATCAGCGCTCACTTCTGCCTGGGAGCACCCCCCCCCCCCGCGCACCTTTGGGGATGACCCGGCCATCTGGGAGCACAACATCCTGGGTGCAGCAGCGGGAGATGGCCGTTGCAGGGGGGTGCAGGCGCAGACTCTCCTTGATGCACATGGTCAGGAAGGGCAGCTGGGCCAGGTCGTCCCTATGGAAACCACCACCCACAGCTATATAGGGAGGAAAGCAGACTACTAACCCCTCATTTCCCAGTGAACTTTTCCCCATCTAGGAATGTATTCCTTAGATAGATCACGTAATTGAGATTAGAAAAGTAAAAGAACTGGAAAAATACCCATACTTGGGACTGTCCTACCCCAAGGAAAGAGGGCACCTGGAAGGCGGATCCCTGCACTGGATCTTTTCCAGATCCCTACCGCACAGAAGAGACTGGAGTGTAGAATTGGGGAAGGACAGGCTGAGGGAAATATTTGCTGAATAAGAGCTGGAGGGAAGAAGGACACAAATGTGTCCCCTCTGAACCCCTCGACTGGATATTAGACTAGGAATTCAGAGGCAGGAGGACAATAAGCCTCCAGGAAGGGAAGATAGTAAAAAATAAAATAAAATAAAATAAAGTCATTTAACAAACAGAAAAGGGAAATAAAGAGGTGGTATAGTTACTGGGCACGTGCAGAGTGGCATCACTTGTCTTCACACATTATCACTAATTTTCTCAGCAGCCTAAGTCTTTCTGTCCCCAAAGCTCCAACCTTTCCCTTTGCTGGCCAGGCTGGGTGCCACAGCTTGTTTCTGGTCTCAGCTGCTAGACTCACAAGACAGTAATGGCAGACTTAGCAAGACAATCACCCTCTGCCCCTGCTGCAGAGTAGCGTCATAACGAGGGCTCAGGAACAGGCCATGAGGACCTGACTCACCACTCAATCTCTTCAGGCTCACGGCCCCTCAGAAGCTCTCGCACCTCCTGCCGGCAGCGCTCCTGGTATTCGGGGTGCTTGGCCAGGTTGTACAGGGCCCAGGAGAGACCACTGGCCGTGGTGTCATGGCCTGGGGAGGAGCCAGGCAGGCTTGGGTGTCTGGGCTGCTTCAGCACCACGGTGGTGGACAGCGCCCGCCGTTGAGACCGCAGGGAGGAAGAGGGAAATGGGCAGAATGAGGAGATCCAGGGTCTACCCTATCCTCTTCCTGGAATGGAGAGATCCATGACAGTCCACAGACCCGCACTGGGACCCTCACCTCCAAACATGAAGGTGTCGGCTTCCGCTCGTATGTCCTCATCTGACAACTCCTTTCCATTTTCATCCTGGAGAGAAAGCAGCAAGATCTTCTCTAATCTCAGCATCTCTGGGGGTCCAAGACAACCTATGGAGATTATTCTTGTATCTAGAAGTTCACCTGTAGTCATACCATTTGATTTAGCTTGGCTACCGTTGCCAGAGTCCCCACCCAACAGACATCTTCTCTAGCTTTCTTGTTTCTGATCGCAGCAATCAGTGATCAATTAATATTTTCATGTTTATGTATAACAAGGAATTTCTGAGAATTTTAATGGAAATCTGCTT
Organism: Petromus typicus; assembly: GCA_004026965.1. Classification (NCBI taxonomy): domain Eukaryota; kingdom Metazoa; phylum Chordata; class Mammalia; order Rodentia; family Petromuridae; genus Petromus; species Petromus typicus. Next base: position 15,222 of record PVIR01022039.1, read on the forward strand.
TACAAAATGGTTGCATGGCAATTTACCTTTCACATTATGGAATATGCAGAAAACACACATTCTTGAGAAATAAATCCAGAGAATCAATCACCTCTGAAGATATTTGTTTTGCAGGTTTATAAAAGGAAACTTTTCTATATTCTTTTTTTTTTTTTTTTAGGTTTTTTGAGACAGGGTCTCACTTTGTAGTTCAGGCTGGCCCTGAGCTCAGCCTCAAATTCACATCACAGCAATCCTCCTGCCTCTGCCTCCCGAGTGCTGGGATGACAGGCATGAGCCACCACGCCCAGCACTGTGGTATGTGGTACTGGTTGCTGTTGGGCGTGAGTCTCCATGCCCAGTATAGTATGTGGTCACCGGGCATCGAACCCGGGCCCTTGCACTTGCAAGACAGGCACCGGAACCACTGAGCTAACTCCCCGGCCCAACTTTTCTATATTTCAGAAATACATCTCCACTCTCTCTCCTTCTCTCCCTCCTTGTCTCCTTTATCCTTCCCTTTTCTGGAGGGAAGAAGAGGCAGGTGTACCAGCTTCACAGCTTGTAATGTGCCAGCTTTTCTCTTGGGATCTATGCCCCGCTACAGTGCAGGTACAAAGACAAGCCTCAGGAAAGGAGAGTTAGAAAGGGAGATGTTGCTATGGTCCTGCCCTGCTTGCTTTTATTGCCATGATAAATGGGCTGTCGGGTCAAACAGCTTAGTGCATTTGCCAGCAAACAGACATAACCATGGCATGTGATCTTATTACAGTGACGTGTAGAGTAAAATCTCAAGCCCTTCATGGTTTCAGACTGGGGGTTCTACTTCTGGCAGCATTTTGGGGTCATCTCTGAAATTTGCTGCTCTCCAGCTCATCCTGCCCTTCCTCAGTGTTCTCTGGACCCCGCCCAAGTGATTGGGTCTGAGTTAGACATAGAGCTCTGTTATGTCTGTGTCTTTCCCTCTCAGTTTTCCCTCTGTTTATTTTTGAATTTCTCATATTAGAGAAACGATGGGACATTAAACCTTCTGTGTCTGCCTTTCTTTCTTTCTTTTTTTTTTTACTTCCTTGCCTCAAGATCCATCCATTTTCCTACAAATGGCTTAAATTTACACTTCTTTATGGCTGAGTAATATTCCATTGTGCATATACATCACCCTTTCTTTATCCATTATAAGTTGATGGAAATCTGGACTGTTTCCATGATTTAGTTACTGAGATTTGCACTGATGTAAACATGGGTATGTATGCATCCATGTAACATGATGTAAGTCTGTAGATATTTTGAGGTGGAGAAAATATCTAGGGAAAGGGGAAAATGGAGGATGAGGGTAAGGGGATTAAAAGTGACCAAGATCATATATGTACATTCACCTTATATATAAAATATATTCATCATATATAAATACAGGAGAAAGTAAAGAAGGGAAAGAAAAAATTTGATGATTAAAAGTTAAAAATGGAAACACAGCTTATGTATATAGGTGGTTTGGAGGGCAGAAGAATGGGAAAAAATGAGAACCAAGATATACCATGTACAGGTACTAATTGATAATGTTGGGGCTAGGGATTTAGCTCAGTGGTTCCAGTGCCTGTCTTGCAAGCACAAGGGCCCGGGTTCGATTCCCGGTAACCACATACAATACTGGACATGGAGACTCACACCCAGCAGCAATCAGTACCACATACCACAGTGCCGGGCGTGGTGGCTCACATCTGTAATCCCAGCACTCAGGAGGCAGAGGCAGGAGGATTGCTGTGATGTGAGTTGGAGACTGAGCTCAGGGCCAGCCTGAACTACAAAGCGAGACCCTGTCTCAAAAAAAAAAAAAAATTTATAATGTTGATTGTGACCATAATGTACATCTAAAATATACCAATAAATTCAATAAATGAAAAATCTCTACCAATGAAAAAACATATAAATTTGATATATAATATATACATAGTATATATAATATACTGTACATGCACTAACTCATCAAAGTAAATATAGTTATTATAGATCACAAACATCATTCACTCTACATCTGGAGAAGCCCACCTTGCTCAGCAGAAGCACATCAATGAAATCCAACGTTTTGGACTTGGCCTTGGCCTTGAGAAAGTCATCCATTCCCTGACTAGGGAGGGTGCGTCGCCGCTCCTGGATGACAGCGTCTGTGAAGTCATGCACCACGCGGCAGGCCTTGCGGAAGCGCTGTCCATCGCAGGTGAGATGGTACAGGAAATCCGGGTGCAGACAGAGCTGCTGATGCCTTTTGGCAACAAGGGCGCTGAGCTCCACTATGGCTGCAATGTATTCACTGGGCTTCCTGCAGGGTGAAGGCATAAAAGGGGGAAATAACACCGCTGCAGCTAGGGAGACACTTCCCACCACCAGCTTGGAGCCATGTCCCACACCACATGGCGTGATAGACACATGGGAGAGATCAGCCGGGGCACTTGACTCCGCAATTTCATCTCCCTCTACATCCTGCCTCTGGAAGCTCCCTCTGAGTCTTAGGTACCCAGAACCCATTGTGAACACTGCGCTTCTCTCTTCTCTCCTGACCAGTATCCAACCTTGCCCATTCTCCCTCCTGCAACTCCCACACTTCAGATTTCATTCTCTTCCAGCTGTGACCCAGCACTCTCCATAGCGTCTTGGCCTCCGGCGTCAGCTCCATCCACTGGCTGCAAGACAGGCAGTGTTTCGCAGAGCCCGGCTCTGATCATGCCCACCATCCCCCTCAAACATCTTCAGGCTGGGGGTTTAGCTCAAGTGGTACCGCGCCTAGCTTGGAAGTGAGGGGCCCAAGTTCAATCCCTGGTACCATAAAACAACAGCAAAACCTTCACTGGTTCCTTAGTAAGTCAGGATAAACTTCACACCACGTCAACAAGCTTTTCAATGTCCTTAAGATCTGCTACTTCCTACCCCTCCAACCTCATTTCCAAGGTGTCTCATCACTGCCTGCTGCATAGGCTGCCTGAAAGAACCAGTCTCTTTTGTCTTTCCTGCCATTTAATGCCAGTTGTGACCGACCTTCTCCAGGAAGGATTCTGTGTCCCTCTGGTCAATCCCCTCTTCCTCATCTCCTCTCCTGACTCAGAGCCCAAGCTCTCAGCCCAGGAACACAACTCACTCCTGACAGTTGCTGTCGAAGCTGAACACGCATTTCTGCAGACTGTCCAAGGTCATCAGGCTGATGTGCTCAAACATGTCCAGACGGGCGCTGCCTTCTGAGGTCAGGCGCTGCCACTTGGCCTGGCCAGAAATTGAAATGGGACTGCAGCTGAGTTTTGACTGTTGTGAGCCCTCTCCAACCTCAACCACCAAGATAGATTTCCCAGAACCAGTTTGCTGATCCTCTGCCCTGGGCATCCAACCCCAGAAAAGACCAGACTTGGATGGGAGCAAAAGCCATTACCGTGAGGAATGGAAAACCCAGGGCAGGGAGGCAGGAACTCCAAGTTCGGGTCCCAGCTCTGCTTCCCACACCTACTCGGCTTTGGTCAACTCATTACCCTCCCTGAGGTCCCACAGGTCGTATCTGCTGCGATGGTGAAGTTCAGCTCCTTTGGTGTCAGTTAAACCAAAGCAGAACCTGCACTTCACCACTCCTGGTTTTCTGATTGCTACATAGACTTCAGCAAGCCCCTAATTTGTCTGACCATCAGATTCTCCATCTGTCATGGGCAAAAGTAACCTTTACTTCACATGTGATGAGAATGAAATTTGACAGCACGTACTACAGAATGAGCATGTAGCACCACCTCTAACATTTGAGTGAGCAGGAAATCTCGCCTAGTCTCTTGTCATTGTGATAACTTACGAAATACCCTTATTTAGAAAGACAGTCCTCTATTGGCAGCAAGCATTCTTCCTGGTGTGACAAGAGCACACTCCATGGATGTCCCTGACCCAGGCCATTTCTCAGACATGTGTTGGCAAAGAAAAATCCCCAAGGGTGAGAGAATGAATCTCCCTGGACAAATAGCAAGCTTATGTAAGAGTGTTCGAAGGAGAATTTGACCAAAGAATCTTGTGTCTTCTGGAGGAATTCACAAAACAGTAAGCTGATCTATCAGCTTGTAAGAAGGAGAAGAGGCTCCATAAAACCCTCACCAGTAACACTTGCCTTTTTCTTTTGTCTACAACCTGTGCAATGTGGCTATATTTTTGCTTTTCACTAGTACGTGTTTAGGGTGCATGATGTTTACATTCATTGTGTGGGATTAGTACACATATGTAACACATCTTCATTTCTAATTTTCATTTCATTTCTAATTCCCTCTCCCTCCTCTCTTCCTTCCAGCACTTGATTCCCTTCCATTTGAGAAAGATCTGTCTCCCTACATCCTATAATCTGCTTTGTTTTTACTCTTCATTTATTTAAGCTTGTGTGTCTGATTGATGTCACATAACATGATGGTCTCAAGGTGCAGCACGATCGCTGCACTATTCCTATGAAGAAATGGATCCAATTTTATCCCCCTGCTGTTCTGTACTAGGCTTTAGACGTTGGACAACACAGGTGAAATGAGGAGGTCATAGCTTTCATAAACCCAAGCTTCAAGAGCCATTAACATTTCCCTTTGCTCTCACCGTATCCTGTCTGCCATGTGAACGATTTCAGAATGTCTTTTGAGGGCCTCGTTGTGCAGGTGAGGCTGTCCTGAATCGGTTTGAAGTCAGACAAGCCTCACACAGGGGAGAGAACTGAGCCAGAAACAGCAGAGCTCCCTCTTTGACTCGTAGCTGACCACAGACCGTCAGTTCTGAGCCTCTTGCTGAAGGGCCACCTCCTGAGCTACGCATTGTTACTATATGTAAATCCTTACTGCTTTGAACCAGTGAATTTGGAAGTGGCTGGTTACCCAGGAAGAGCCTCTAGGAGCGGTGCATCTCTCCTGTGGCCAGTTTACAGGACTTGTAAGAGATAAATATGGAAACTAACCCCTGATGAGCCCCTGTCATGTGCCAGAGTCATGATTCTGTTACATTCTCTGGACCACACTAGAAGTAGCAGACTCCATCCCGGGTTACATATGGGGAGACTCACACTAAGAGAGCATTCGCCTCAGAGGACTCGCCAGGACTCTAGACCTGATCTGTCTGTGACTCCTTCACCTCCAGGCCCCGCTGGGAGCCTGGGCTCCAGGACTCACGTGCATAACTTTTGTGCTTTCAGCAAAAATCTTCACATAGGGCTTCAGGATGTTGAAATGGAAGGCAGGTGTCAGCATGCGACGGTGGCGGCTCCACTTGTCACCGGCACTGAGCAAGAGACCGTCGCCTGGTGGGGCAGCCATGGGCGGTGGGCAAGGGCCGCTCCTTCCCCTGGCCCAGGGAGTCCCTGTGCTCCTTCACCTGCACGTACTCACCCAGCCAGGGCTTCAGGAAGCTGTAGAAGACTACGTCCTTCACGGCAACCGCAGCTGACATAAAGAAGAGACATTAGGAGCCGTGGAGAAGGAAGGGATTCTCAGTCATGGGGAGAGAGGTGAAGGCTCCCAGTCAGGGGTCGGCGCTTCCCCCTCCCAAGCCTAATGTGGCAGGAAGGAATCCAGGAACAGAAGAAGCTAAGGGGAGCAGTAGCGTGAGAGGGGACTAAATTCGGCAGCAGTGCAAAGCCTAACACAACATAACAGGACATAAATGGTCAGCACACTGTGACACGGCCCCTACCAGCCCAGGATGCTCTGCAACAGACCAAGCACAGAAAACACTCTATAGAGATCTTTACAAAGACTTATGACACTCTGTCCACCCTCTCAGTGTCTGACATCTGCCACAGAGTTGGGGCGTGTCATAAGGCATCTCCTGAAATAACATACACGGCCTGCCTCAAGATGATGCAATGTGCTCTGATACGGACCAGAGATGACATCAGATGACTTCAGGATGACGCATAGTCCACAGGAAGGGTGAGAGCAGGACCTAGTCATGTCAGAGGTGAATCCCACAGGGGACTCAAGGCTTTGGTCATCATCCGGGTATACTTTAATACCTGCTCTAGACACAAATCAGAGACCCCAGACAATTCTCAAACATGGCTGAGACGTTGCCAGCAGGATAAAAAGACAATATCGAACAACAGCTCAGACGAGAACTGGAGACACCCTAAGAGACCCCGAGTGTTCTTGGTCAGAGCTGGGTCCCAGACATGAGGCTCCTCATGAGATCCAAGGTGTAAATCAGGTGTGACCAACATAGCACACACTCGGGAAAACCAGGATCCAAGTGCAAGCCGAGCTGACACGACTGCGCCATACAGCAGCTGTCACAAAGACACCAGAGAAAAGCAGACCAGACCAGAGCTCACACGTGTGGATCTAGGCAAGACAGAGGCAGGGGCAGTGAGGCCTCAGCCCCTCCTGCCCACACGTCTTTTCCCGATCAGCGGGATGCAGCACGGAGACCTCAGTGGCAGAGGGACAGGGCGCTGTGGTGTCTACCTGAAGCAAAGAGCACAGGCTTGATGCAGGAGGGGTGGAAGATGCGGATGACCGCGTGCCAAGGCCCGACCCACCAGCAGCACATGTCCCTGTAGGTGCGTGCCAGGCCCTCAGTATACAGGAGACCTTCCTCTGAGCTCTGAATCTGGAAGGGACAAAGAAGACCCAATGCACATTCTCTGGGCCAACGCAGAGGGACGTGCAGCAGGGACCCAGGTGGAGTCCCTGGGAATCACCTCCAGCAGCCCATCATCCTTGTGCTGCATCCTCCTGAGCTGCCGGACCCAGTCACAGCAACCCAGGTCCCTGGGTTACAGGCACAGAAAACACCCTGCCCTGTTTGGATCCCGAACACCACTGTCACCTGGGTTCACCTATCCCATCCCCCAGAAAAAGACCCTGAGGCTCTGCATGGTGAACACATTTGCCCAGTGTCTCCCAAACTCTAAGGAACATCTCTGAGTCCCTACTGTGGGTCACTAAATCACAACCTGAGTCCTTCACCAACAGACCACTTTGTGTTCCCCAGAACCATAGTGCTGGAGGCTCCATGCTTGCCGAGACTGCAGAACCGGAGTCACCGCGACTGGATGAAGAGTGTGTCCTGTGATCGAGTCCAGGACAGTTGAAATGAATCACAGGTCATTAATGGAAACTCCAGGGGAAAGCTGAGTTCTCTGACAAAACTGGATCTCTGGAACTTATCCTTTAGACTGTAAAGTAAGGGCTACTTTGAAGGAAAAAGTGACACCAGAGAAAGTAACACTGAAGGAGACAAATTCTTGACATTCTTTGAGATCTGGATTCACTACACACTAAGTCTTCATAGTCACTCGAGTTCCTTGCATTGTATAGACTACAAGGTGATGGGTTTCTGCCACTCCCAGCTGAAAGGCAGCTTGGCATCTATGAAGAGTCTGAGACAGACTCAGAATCACCCAGAATTTTGACGTCTAAGCCACGGTCTTTCAGATATAGACCCGTCCCTACTCAGTCCAGCCTGTGTAAGCGTGGCCAGGCTGGGATGGGATCTCCTGGGCCTACTGGAGATTCCTGAAGCAAGAGGGCAACGGCCACCTGGAGGACAAGCCACGGGATAAGACAGAAGGAACCAGGCCAACAGAGCTAGGTGTCAACAGAATAACAGCCCAGACTTCACACACATTGCAAACTGTCATTGCTCTGGGCCGAGTGTGCACAGGCTGATCTAGGCCTAGGAGAAAGCCTTGTGTGTTTCTCACAAGCAATGCATCACTTGCCCTGCATCAAAGCTGTTCTAATCATTGCTCCATCACTTCCTCAAGCAGCTCTTCTAGGAAACGCTCCAGCCTGCCCCAGGAGTCACTTGTCCACTCATGGTCCACCTCCTCCGCCTAATCCTGCCCACTTGAGGTTAAGGTTGTCTGTCTTCTCAAGACTGAGGGTTCCTCCAGGGCAAGCCCTGGATATGAGCCCTCATGGTGCCCAGAACATCAGTATGGGGGTGGGGCATCACGGAAGTTAAAGAAGAGAGTGAAATACTGGTGAGCAAATGAAAGGAAGTGGGAGGAGGCTGAGAGGAGAGAAAAGGGGACCAGGACGCTGCGAGGGTGAGGGGTGGAAGATGGAGCCCTTATTTGATCCTCAGCATCCACCATCACAAGCGCCACATGGGTACCTGAGGCACTGAGGACAGTTCGGACGATGTCAGGGTGGCACAAAGTGACGAGGGGAAAGATGGGCCCCATCCAGGTCATAAAGCCCTGGGAATAGTTGTCCACCAGATGAGCCAATTCCTTTAGGCCCTGTTCTGTGGGAGGAACCTGCAAATAAGGCAGAGATAGTCATCTCCTGAGAGAGTTTGTTACAGATGTCACCTGGGCTGGGTGAGGGGACCCAAACAGCTAATGAAATGAGATCCCCAGGTGTGTCCGTGAAGGTATTTGTAGAAGAAATTAGCATCTGCATCAGGAAAGTGTGTAAAGAGGTTCCCCAATCCACTGGTGTCCAGGTAGAGCAGGAGCAAATTCACTCTGTCTCCTGAAGCCAGAACCCTCATTCAGCTTTCCCCATCCTGACATTCAAGACTCCAGCATCTAGGACGTACAGTATCAGCCCATCCTATCCTGTGTAATTGGGACTTTGGGCCCATACTGAGTAATTACACTGTAAGGCTCCTGGTTCTGTAGCTTCCAGATAACAGTGCAACTTCCCATCTCTGTAATTACATGAGATAATGAGAATAAACGCACACACACATATCCAGATACGTGCACATATACAGACAGTGTCTGGGTATGAACATATATATGTGCGCATGATGTTACATAAACAGTCATGTGCTGTATAATGATGTTTCCGTCCCCTAAGGTTATAACGGAGCTGAGAAATTCCTTATCCCCAGTAATCTTGCTGTATTTTTTATGTTTAGATATTATGTACACAAATACTATTTTGTCAGGTTATTCACAGTACCCAGAAGGGTAACATACTGTGTAGCTTTGTGCACTAGGGCCAGCAGATTGCACTCACAGCCTTGGTGTATACTAGGCTACACCATCTCAGCGTGCAAGATGCCCTCTAGGAGGCTGCCACGAGCTTCTCAAAACCAGTCTCATTATTAAGTGACACAGGAGATTGTGTGTGTGAATGTGTGTGCGAATATGTTTGTACACACACACACACACACGCACACACACATACACACACGCAGAGTCATGTTCCACTGTTTCTCTTATTCTGCAGAAACCTGACTTAAAAGCTGCCCTAGGAGCCGCAGCAGGTTCCTCGGGCCTCAGAGGAGACACAGATTCTGTGCTGAACACGCATCTGGATTTTTAAGGACAAAGGCACCTCTGTATCCTTGCCCACAGGTTAGCTCATGGGCAGCAGTGTGGCTTCTGGACGTGTCCCTGGGGCTTATTTCATGCCCTTTCACATCCTAACTGATCCACGTCCCCTACAGTTCCTGTCCTGGAGAAGAGTTCACACACAGGGGACATCCCAGGGTGGGCAGACCACAGGAGAGCAGAGACCTCTGAAGTCCCCATCAGGGTGGCAACTTCTGCCTGTGAGTGCCTGCAGTCCACAGGTGCCAGCGTCCTCTGCAAAAGCTGGCTCAGCCTACGTGCAGATCCGTCGACTACTCCCTTTACAAGTCCAGAAAGGCCTGCAGGAGTGGGAGCTTTGCAGAAGGCTTCTGGAAGGGGAAATGAGTGGCCAAATTTTAACCGAATTGGGCAACAGAACTCATTGTGTCAGGTTAGGGGAAGAGATAAGATTAGATGAAGATACCGAGGAGGGGGGTTAGGGGTGGCAGCCAAAATGGGGGGGAGGGCTGTGCCTCTGTATTGTGTGAGGAAACCAAATTTTACTTCTGGGAACAAGCGAAATGCCTACAGACGGGCTGAACCACAGACACGATTTGGGCAGGGAGCAGACCCTGGATGGTTCCTGGGTCCAGCAGCAGAGAAAAAGAACACAGGGGTCTTCTCTCGGTGGCCATGCTGAGGGCCCCAGAAGGTGCTCCAGTGTGGAGAAGCCTGGGCTGAAGTGAGTCCAAAGCCGACTGCGGGTGGGAGGGCAGGGACGAGGGGTGGGCTTGGACTGGCAAGACAGAACCAGGGTCACACAGGGATGAGGGTGCCCCTCCTTCATTCTCTGCTGTCCTAGACCAAGACTCTTCCTTGATCCCCCTCCCGACCTGACAGGAGTCCACTCACCCAGTGCCCAGACCCCTCCTGCTGCCACACTCACCATGCCCAGGTGACCCAGGAACCAGTTCCGTTTTGGGGGCTGAGGAAAACACCGAAGGCGACGAGAGTTTTCACAGAAGGTGTAGATCCAGGCCAGAAGTCGACCCAGGAACCAGGCAGCCCCAACCACCGCCAAGAGCAGCCAAGGGGAAGCTGTGGCTCGCCCTAGACCCAGCCAGGCCAGGCTCAACTGTGTCATCCTGCAGGGGGGAGGGGAAGGGGGTTCAGAACTCCCTTCGGAGTCCCAGGAGGGGCGCAGGGATCTCCAGGGATGCTGAAGACGAGTTGTGTTGTGGGGAGGGAGGAGAGGGCTCAGAGAAAGACGGGAGACTCGGGGATGTTGGGGGAAGAGACAAGGAGAGGAGAGAGGGAAAGAAGGATGAGGAAGCGGGGAAGAAGAAGACAATGAGAAAGAAGAAAGACAGAGACTGATTAGACTGCAGACCCTCCAGAATCACAGAGATGCCCAGGGACTGTTACCCAGAAATCCACAGTGTCCCTGTCCTCCGGGGAGCCCCTCCCCCAGCTCTGGGCAGCCCCACCAGCCCAGGCCTGTCACCTTCTCTCAGGAGCTGCTTGCTCTCACAGATTGTCCCTCACTCTTCTGAGACTTATTTAATCCTGGCTGCTGACCAGGGGGACACTGTAGGAGGCTGGACCAGGCTGAGCCACACCAGCCAATCCCTACTACTTGAGCTGCCTCCTCCCTGCCTGGGCAGGTGGCCAAGAGGTGGGTGTGGGGAGAACTGGGCACAGAGTAATCACCTCAGAATCACAGTGCTGGCTTGGACCCTTCGAACTTGGCAGTCTCCTCTCGGGATGGGAGGGCAAAGGTGGCTATGAGCTCCTGAGTTTACAGCCGCCCCTGCCCTTGCAAGGAAAAAGCACACACTGGAGATTTCCTAACCTTTCCTCCAGATGTGAGCTAGGAAGGTGACATGCGACCTTTCCCAGGGAAGAATTAGGAGGCTCAGAGATGGAAGCCTTTAAAAAATATTATCAATGTATGTGTACAGTACCTAGTAAATATACTTGTTGTGGAATATAGATACATATACATATCATATTTTCAAACTTGACTTTCTCTCTCCCATTTCCTTCTAACCCCAGAACCCCCTCTATCTCCTCAAAAATCTATTCTCTTTCCTATCTCCTATCTTTTATTTTGCACTTGAAATTATTTATACTTTGGACTTCTAATATAAGAGAAACCTTGAAATATCTCCCTTTTTTGTGTGTGATTTATTTCATTTAATATTGTGATCACAAGGTGCATCTATTTTCCTACATGTGGCTCAAAAGTTTATTTGAATGTGGCAGATTAGCACCCATCATTTATAAATACCACATTTCTTTATTCATTCATCTTTTGCTGGATATGCAGGCCCCTTCTAAGACTCAGCTATTAGGAACTGTGCTATTATAAATGTGAGTATGGGTGCATCACTTTGGAATATGTGATGCATATCTTTCAAGAAAATATTTAGAAGGAGAATATCTGGGTGGAATAGAATTTCAATTTTTAATTTTTTAAGGAATTCTCGTCCTGATTTCTTTTTTTTTTTAGGTTTTTTGAGACAGGGTCTCGCTTTGTGGTTCAGGCTGGCCCTGAGCTCAGCCTCAAACTCACATCACAGCAATCCTCCTGCCTCTGCCTCCCGAGTGCTGGGATTACAGGCGTGAGCCACCACACCCGGCACTGTGGTATGTGGTACTGGTTGCTGCTGGGGTGAGTCTCCACGCCCAGTATTGTATGTGGTTACTGGGGAATTGAACCCGGGCCCTTGTGCTTGCAAGACAGGCGCCGGAACCACTGAGCTAACTCCCCAGCCCCTCGTCCTGATTTCTGATGGTAGTACTAACTTATATTCCAGCTGAACAGTGTGGAAGGACTCATTTGTCCACACAGCCTCACCAGCAAGGTTTGATTTTAGGCTCCCTCATAAAAGACTCAGACAAAAATGGGCAGTTGAAATGAATAGACACTTCTCAAAACAGATGCATGAAAAATGTCCAGCATCTTTCACCGACAGAAAAGTGCTTCTCTTTATGTATTGTATTATGTTGACTGATTTACATATGTGAGTCATTCTTGCAGCCTGGGGATAAGGTTCACTTGGTTGAGAAGCACAATCTCTTCACTGACTGCTTGTATTTCGTTTACCAGCTTCTTGCTAGCTACTTTCTACCATTTTTGGATCTAACTGCATTAATGAGAATGGGCTTGTAGTTTTCCTTTTTTGGTAAATCCTCGACAGGATCTTGTCAGGGATTTGGTCGCAGAGATCTGCTTCCTTCCAGAAGTGAGTGTAGCAGCACTCTCCCAAAAGAGGGAGTGTTTGTGTCTTCCTGTGTACCCAGAGTCTCTGTTGTCCCTCACTAGGCCTCACGACCTGTGAGTTAGCGAGGACTACCTTTTTCTCTAGGATCCTCCCTGTGCACGCTGGGGAATGGCAAACGAGGAAGCCAAGGTGCATCTCTGATCACGTTGCAGGTGGGAAATGCAGACAGGCTAAGTTCTGGGAAGTACGTAGTGAGGGGGCCGGGCGGACCACTGGATGTAACTCCAGCATTGCTGACCCGGCTCCCTCAGGAAACCACAGGCAACGGGCCTGGCTTCTCACCAGGTGTGTATGACCCCTCTGTCCTCCAGCTTGAGCTCAGAGCTACTTATACTTCTCAGGACCCCTGTGACTAACCCTCTCTCTTTCTGCAACTGTCTCTTGTGGTCATTTCTCATTCAGTCACTGCAGTAATTTGATCCTAGAAATGCCAAAGTACAATTGTTCCGGGATTTCTGGAGTAGTTAAATCTTAAACAATAGTCCCCTTCTCAAAATGACTGCTGATTATATTATTCCTAAATATGGTGGCCATTGCAGGGGACTTTTTTTTTTTCTCCATTGCTAACCAGCCATATATTTTGCAGCTTACAATTATCCTGGGCATTTTGGGGGCTAGAGTTGCTGGCCCATTTTTTTTTCTTTTTTGAAATCTTTATTGGTACATTACATATATACATCATGATTGCATTCAACAATGAGAATTTGTACCAGTATATGACACAATTTAATTCTCATTTTTCCCCATAACCCTGCCCGCCCTCCCACCCCCACCCCCATATACATAACCTTTGTTTCCATTCTTTTTGTTATAATCTCATTATTTTCCCCCCTTCACTCCATTACGCTTTGAGTGTTTTCTATTTCACAATATATAACATACATTCTAGAACTCATTTATAGCTTTATTTTCTCATACCAGAGAAAAGATACGATATTTACACATCTGTGACCTATTTATTTCACTTATAAGGATGTCCTCAAGGTA
>PVIR01022040.1:0-28585 GCA_004026965.1 Petromus typicus
TCAAATAAGGAGCAGTTTTAAATCGTGAAGCACAGCTTGTTAAGAATGAGTCACACCACACCTTTGTTTCTTTTTTGGAAGTTACCACACTGGTAGATGAAGGAGGCGTCGGAAGAATCCGGGGAATCTGGAGCACAGGCCCGTCTGAGCCCGGCAGATTCCCAAGGGGCCAAATAACAGCATCTGCTTAGCACAGAAGAATGGACCAGTTCTGTCCACCAGCAGGAGGTTGCCAGGGATGACCACAGCCATGGTGAGACAGATAAGCATATCCAGATTCGCCGCTGACTACACAATGGAAAGGATAACTAACCGGGAAGCACTAACACCAAGCGAGACCTCTGTGAGGGCAGAGGTGAAACTAACCCAGTACTTTAACTGTGTCCTTTCCTAGCTCACAACCAGAAAGCAGTTTCCTCATCTTCTTCCACCCCCAGTAATCTACCTGGTCCTCAGAGGGGAATCATCCTGACTTCAGGCTGATGGTTAGCTCCAAGGTAGGTACGCAGGGATTTGGCACCTGAAAACAGTCACTTAAAACTGTAACCTCTGTGTTTCTGCATCCACCTAGCACACACCTAGGCCTTGAGTATGATCCCCACACCAAAACTAAACAAATAAACTTGATCTAAAGAAGAGTATGAAGTAAAGGATAAAGAGAATCTCACTTATTAGAGTTTTTTGAGGTATTAGAGATTAGCCTTGGCACTAAGCCAAATTCCCAACCCTTTTAAGATATTTTAATCTTTTTTTTTTCTTTGTGGTTCTGGTGATCAAACTCAGGACCTTGTGCTTGCAAGACAGGCACGGTGCCCCTGAGCTACATCCTCAACCCTTTTCATCACTTTTAAAAGTGGCATTCTCAAAAAATAAAGTACATTTTCTGGTTGAGAATATCAACAAAAGCTAACAAGCACAGAAAGTGTTCAGAAACAGTGCTCAGATCTAGCAATTCTGTAACTAAAAGAAACAAAAACTTGAAATCTGTATATCATGTTCTGAAGTAGGTAGGAGGGTGCCTAAGGATTGTGAAGTATCCAAAAACACCACGCATCTTAAAACAAATGACCAGAAAAACAAAGTGTTCAGCCTGATCAAACCCAGAGTATCAGCACTGAGTTACATCCCCAGTCCTTAATTTTTTTGAGACAAGGTCCCACTAACTTGCTAAATTGCCAAGGCTGGGCTTGAACTTATGATCCTCCTGCCTCAGCCTCCCAAAATGATGAGCTTACAAGCAGATCCTACCACAAAGGCTGGACTTGTGAATCTGACCTTAGAAAGACCTTTAGAAAGGTCCTAGAAATGGTTAAATCCACAAAACAAGGCAAACCCACAGGGTCAGATTTCATCTCAAAGTTAGGAAGTGCCTCCCCCGCTGTTAACTCCTCCTTAGAATAACAAATAACCATTGGAGCTCAGGCCACTTGCACAAAAACTTAGGTCACTTGTTATTTTTTAGAAATTGGTGAAAGGACTTCAAGGTCTCTTTGAAGACAAAGTCTGTGATTGTGCTTTGCAGCTACAGGAGGGGGACCAAGGCCCAGCACAGCAAAACCGGATGTGCCCTGAGAGAACGAACTGGGATGGGTTATGTGCCCATACCAACTAACTCTGCACGAGGAATGTAAACATTATGCATCGCAAACATGCACAGACACTTTTTTAAATGTTTTAATCGAAATTTAATAAAAAAGAGGAAGTGGAAAGGCTACTGGATTTGGCTCACCTTCACAAATGTGTCGAGAGGGTGATGGGGTCAGGACAAAACACAACCAGCAAATCCCTGCTACAAAATACTTAGCTGAAAACCAGAACCTCCAGATCATGTGAAAATGCAGTAACACTCTCTCCCTGAAAATGTTTACTGGCCAAAAGCCACCTTAATAAATAATTAAGCTAACACGCAAGAAAGAAAGTCTTAAACTACTTTGCCTTGCTGGGTGTGGTGGCACACACCAGTATGCTCAGCACTCAGAAGACTGAGGCAGGAGGAGTACAGAGAGTTGAAGGCCAGCCTGGGGTATACAGTGAGTTCAGGACCAGCCTAAACTGCAAAGCAAGACCTTGTCTCAAAAGAAAGAAAAAAATGCTTCACCCTGAAATTCCTCTTTAAAGAAAGCTGTCAATTAGTGAAAAACAGGCATGGAAGCGCACACTTGTAATCCCAGAGCTCAGATGACTAAAGCAGAAGAATCCTCATGAGTTTAAAACTACCCTAGAATACACAGGGAGTTCGAGGCCAGTTTAAACTACAAGGACAGACCCTATCTCATAAAACCAAAAAAAAAAAGGAAAATAAACTTCATTTTTTTTTTTTTTTTTTTTAGGTTTTTTGAGACAGGGTCTCGCTTTTGTGGTTCAGGCTGGCCCTGAGCTCAGCCTCAAACTCACATCACAATCCTCCTGCCTCTGCCTCCCGAGTGGCGTGAGCCACTACGCCCGGCACTGTGGTATGTGGTACTGGTTGCTGCTGGGTGTGGGTCTCCACACCCAGTATTGTTATGTGGTTACCGGGGAATCGAACCCGGGCCCTTGCGCTTGCAAGACAGGCGCCGGAACCACTGAGCTAACTCCCCGGCCCCCATTATCTTTTTTTTTAAGGTTTTTTGAGACTGGATTTCACTAGATACCCCCAGGTGGTTTCAAATTTGTGGTGATCCCCTTGCCTCAGCCCCTTCAGCGCTGAGATCATAGGCACACACAGTTTGTTCCCTGTTCCTTTTAGATCACATTAGCAATAGACAATCTGCCTTTACAAAGTTTGTTATAATCAATATTAAACTGCCCTATTTAAACAACATTAACAACTTGCCTAAAACTGAAATCAAGCAAATTCTGAAACAAACGAGGTCTACTTCCAGGAACATCTACATTTTTAATAAACTGTCCAATGACAAACTCTCCCAACTCTCTCAACCTCCTCCACAAGGCGTTTTCACTGAGGTACATCCCCAGGCTTTTATTTATTTAGAGACATGGTCTCACTAAGTTGCTGGCTAGCTTTTCAAGATGGGGTCTCTCTAAGCCACTACCCTGTCCAGGTTGTGCTCCAGCTCTAGAGCTTTCTGCCTCACCCTTGCAGAATGCCAAAATCATAGACACCTGCCAAGTATTTGGCTAGCATATGCAAGGCCTTAAATTCAATCCCCAGTAATGGAGGGGAAAAAACTGCTTAGAAAATCCCTGAATTCAAATCTCAGTTGAAATGTAATCTCCTACAACAGGCCCTCCAGGATGATCATTCCACCACATCAAACTATTTGCAGAACAAATTTTCACCTCACCAAAAAGGTAATATTATTATTGGTGGTGGTGGTGGCGGCGGTACACTGTTATCATTTCTATCCCACCTGGAATGCTCAAGCATTCGGATGTTTTCACCATCACTTATTCCTCGTTCTTAGACCCAGTCCCTAACCTGAATGGATTGTCACTCCAAATTTTACTCATAAAACCAACAGGCCACATTAGAGCTGGAATTTCAGTCCACCACTCAGACTATTTTGCATGCTAAAAAAGAATACAACCACTAAGCCATACTCCCAGGCCTAAAAATACTCTTGATGTTATTATGAAAAGCAATTCCAACACTATCTTTAAAAAAAAAAGAAAAACAAAACAAAACAAAAGTCCCAAGAGAGTTAGGTATGGTGGCACATGCTTGTAATCCCAACTCCCTGGGAGGCTAAGGCAAAGTCGGTTACAAGTTTGAGACAAGCCTATGCAATTTTAGCAAGACTTGACTCAAAATAAACAATATATACAGATGAGAATTCATGGTAGAGCAACCTTAGGTTCCATCCCCAGTAGTAGGAAAAAAAAAAAAAAAAGAGGGCCGGGGAGTTAGCTCAGTGGTTCCGGCGCCTGTCTTGCAAGCGCAAGGGCCGGGGTTCTATTCCACAGTAACCACATAACAATACTGGGTGTGGAGACCCACACCCAGCAGCAACCAGTACCACATACCACAGTGCCGGGCGTGGTGGCTCACGCCTGTCATCCCAGCACTGGGAGGCAGAGGCAGGAGGATTGTGATGTGAGTTTGAGGCTGAGCTCAGGGCCAGCCTGAACCACAAAAGCGAGACTCTGTCTCAAAAAAAAAAAGAATTTACCATTACATCAAGCAAGAAGCAGAAAAATTAAACCAAACCAGAGAGATTGGTGGGGGCTTGAGAAGTCTATAAATATCTTCCATGATTGGCTGAAAGTCTTCAAACCAGCCCATTTGTAACATGTTTATCCAACTTTAATTATTCCAACAGGATCTGCCTTTAAGCACAGGGCCTCGAATACAGTAGGCATTGCCCCTAATTCCCTAACCAGCCTTCGTGCTGCCAAAAGTACAGAACCTGTTCTACCTATTTCACTATCCTCTCCAAAGCCTAACAAAACAAGCATCAGTAAAGTAAATGCAATTTAAGTGTTTTGTTTTAGTTTTCAGTGCTGGAGACTGAACCCAGGGCCTCCACACTGACCTACATTCCCAGCCCCCAACCCAACCCCCACCCTTTGAAATTTAGAGACAGGGTCTGGCTAAGACTCTAAATAGCCCAGTTGGCTCCAACTTGCTATCCTCCTGCCTCCCGCTAAATTGCTGAAATTACAGGAATGTGCCACCAAGATGGGCTAAAAGTATTGTTTTAGAGAAAATACCTATTCCTGTGCCTCCACCATTTAAAATATCTATTTACAAACAATACAAGGAGAAAATCAAGACTAACAAATTTGGGGCAACATAACTATTGCTACACGTAGGGATGTGAAGTTTGACTCACCCACCTGTGCCAAGAAAGAACTGGTTTTCACCGACTGCAAGAATCACAAGTCTTTAGAGGGAAGCGATTCTCTTTTCCAGGGATCCGAGAATGCACCTGTTATGCGTGCAGGCCACACTAACCAGCCTGGAAAGCTGCCCTGCCCCAGCTAATTCCGCAGTTGGGAGGTTGGCCAGCCTAACCGGGCCGGCCTGGGGGTGCGTGGGGCTCAGGTGCTTCATTCCAGCTCGGGGGACCGCGGGAGCCGGCGACCGTGCCTGCGAGCAGAGCAGGCACCGCCCGGGGCAGTTCCTGCGGCCACAGCGGCAGCCTTGCTTCCCTTGGGTCACGGCTGGCTTCGCGGCGGGAGCAGCTTCCCTCGAAGTCCAGCCTCGCTCCACAGTACCTCTGTGTCCTCCCACTTAAACTGACACGGGTCCACACAACACCTCCAAACGGATACAAACTAGCCAGTTGGACCAACACCGGATGTGGGGCATACGCCTGTAAACCTAGCACCACGGGAGGCTGAGGCAAGAGGATCCCACATAAAAGCCCAGCCTGGGCAAATAAGGGATTTAGCGAGACCCTGCCTCAAACCAAAAAATAAAAAGGCGTGGGATATAGCGCGCTAAGCCCCTGGGTTCAATACTTTAGTACCTCAAAAAAAAATTATTACCAAGACAACCCAGCCAATCCCTTTTCCCGGGGTGCCCTAAGTGAAGGGCAAGCAGAAAGAGGGTGCGGAACCGGGCCATACCCCTTAGCCTGGAACCCCAGGCCGGGCTGAACGCGGGGTTCCGGAGCTCCCGAGCCTCCGACCTCCCTCGCTGAGAGAAGTCGCCCTCCGCCGCGTTCCTCGAGGAAAGCGGCCCTGCAGCGCCGGCCGCCTTTCTCCCCGGAAAGCTCTGCGCAAGCCTCCGGCGCTGCTCCGCCGCACCCCGCGGGCTCCTGGCCCGAGCGAAACCTCCACCGAAACCTGCGCCCAGCGCCCTCCCCGCGGGCCGCTCACCTGCTCCCCGCCGCCAGCCAGACCCACCTGAAGACGCAGCGCCGGGCAAACGCAAACCAGGCGGGCGCACCTGACGCGCCGACTGCCCAGGCCAGAGGGGACTCGGCACTCCGCCCGCCCTCGCTTCCCCACCCTCCCCCAGGCCTCCCCCTCCTCACCCCCCCGCGCCCCCTCCCGCCCCGAGCATGCGCACCGCCGCCCGCCCCGCCGCCCGCGCCCACCTGTGGCACCTTGCAGACTCCTCAGCGCTCACCCTGCGCGCCCCGGACTCGCGCTGGAAAGAGGGAGCTGGAGGTGAGTGCTCGCTGGTGGGTGTGGGGCGCTGTGGCGTGCCGCGGTCACCTCCCTCGGTGACCCATTCACCTGAAACTCGGGGAGGGGAGCGGTGCTGGAGGAGGCGGGAGGACCTGGCCGGCGCACACCGGGCGGTGCGCGGAGTTAAAGGGGCCGCGCCGCGGTGTGGCCCGGGGGGGGGGGGGGGGGGGGGGGGGGGGGGGGGGAGCCGGTGCGGGGGCGACCCCGGCAGGGAGGATTCGGATCGCGTCCGGTACTCTGAGCTTTCCCGGCCGCGGGTGGAACCAGAGTGGGTCCGGAGGGGACTGGTCTCCTCCTGAGAGGGCCGAGGGTCTCACCTGTGGATAAGCCAGGCACGATCTCTCAACTGCGCCCTTCTTGTCCCAATTTTTTTTCCAAGTTTTGTTTAAACGTTTGTAGGTGAAAAAAGGATCTAGATTTGTTGTCCCGACAAAAGAATCCTAGAAGTTTTATAAAAGTGACGCGTTAACCTAGGAAAGATTTCTAATTGTCTAAATTCTGAAAAAAAGATCATCAGGTTGGTAAATATGAAAGTGAACTACTGTAGATACGGGTGTGAGGCAAGATAAATCGCATGCCAGACTTTATATGTCGCCACGTCAAGTCCTCGTCCCCCCACGTAATTGCCCTAAAATGAATCCAAAGTCTACACCTGGGGATTTAAACTACTTCCATGTTCTCTTTTGACTTAAAAAGTAAAAAACCTTCTGGTTGGTAGGTTCTACTTCTTATTCACAATCTACACTTAGCGACGTAGGCTTATGTATGTGTGTGTTGCATCTCTTTTTAAAAATTATGCTCCAGAATGTAGTAATTTTAATTCTTGCAATTTAACTGTCTGCATCGAAGACTAGAATTAGATTTCTTCCATCTTGCTTCCTTTTGTGATCCAGTCTGGAATGTCAGCCTTGTTAATACATTCCTGTCCGGTCGCACCTACTCTCTGCCTTTAATTATGTGCTTAGAGAGGTGTTTCTCCCATGCATTAGATCTTAATGCACAGTTCCCTACTTCAGGAAGTAGGAGCTTTATAGAAATACAAGGTATTTTAAATGGTGACAGCCTTAATAAATAATTAATCTAAGTGGTAATTTTTCATGAAGTCATTGCTATAATTACTTCAGTATGACTGTGCTTTTTGAATGATGCAGTTTAAATTGATATTAACACGGGGAAACTCAAGTTAATCCTCTTAAAACTTTGCTGTCAGATTACTGAAATGTCCAAACATTCCAATTTGGTTTATAATTAAGGGAACATTTCCTAATACTCTCAGATTTGTAAACACACGTCTATTATTTTATTGTGCATTTTGATATTTGTTGAAGAGGAGATCTTAGAATTTTTTTCCAGTTTTCAAAAAGAAACACAGGATCTAGCATGTCGTTTAATGGTAGAGCACGTTTACTATGAGTAAGACCTCCAGTGACCCCCATCCGTGTGTCTGCCACTGTCTCTCTCTAATACTGCCCTCACCAAATTCTTATTCCACAACATTTTAAGAAATCCAGTTCCCATTAGTGGTCACTTTTTTGTTTTGTCTTTTTGAGAAAGAATCTCACCATGTATTCTAAGCTAGGCTTGAACTTACTGTGTAGGCTTTGCAGGCTGAAACTCACAGGGATCCGCCTGCCTCCGTTTCCCTAGTGCTGAGATTACTGGCACATACTACCCTCCAGGTCTCTGTCTTTATTGATTTGCCTATATTAGACATTTTATATGAATGGTTAACATAGTATGTGACCTTGTGTCTGGCTTCTTTTACTCAGCATACTTTTTTTCAAGGTTAATCGCTATTGCAGCATGTATCAATAGTTCATTCTTGATTATAACTGAATAGTATTTCCTCTCATGGATAAACAGCATCATTTACCCATTTACTTATCTATTTATCATTTGGTGGAAATTGGAGTTGCTTCTCCTTTTGGCTTTTATAAATAATACTGCTATGAGTATTCATTCATGTGCAGACTTATGTATGGACATATATTTTCAATTCCCTTGGGTGACTTAGATTTTTAAATTGAATTTTTTCACCAGCGATTTAGCTCAGTAGTTCAAGCACCTACCTTGCAAATGCAAGGTCCCAAGTTCAGTCCCCAGTACAAAAAAACAAAAAACAAAAAAAACCCCACAAATTGAAATTTTTTATCATTTTAACAGAATAACTTTTCCTTTATGCTCAGCATAAGCTGAAACCAAAAGATAACCTGTGTTTCGGTGGAAAGTTAGTTCTCTTAATTTATGTGCTTTCATCATTAGTTTATTCTTATTACTAGAAAGTGAACTCAGAGCCCTGCACATACTAAGCATGCCCTGTACCACTTGGCTACATACCTGGTAGACGGCTGTTTTCTAATCGCTTATTCCATGCACTATAATGAATAAAACTTACTTGTGTGTGTGTGTGTGTATGTGTGTGTATGTGTGTGTGTGTGTGTGTGTGTGTGTGTGGTACTGGGGACCAAGCTTGACCATGTGCTTGCCAGAAAGGCACATGGTACCACTGAGCTACATCCCTGGCAACTTTTTTTTTTTTGAGAACCAACTCTTAACAGTATTACCCAGATTGATCTCAAAATCATGGACTCAGGTGATCATCCCATCTCAGCCTCCTGAGTGGCTGACATTATAAGGGGATGCCACCATACGCACCATAAAAATACCTGTTTCAGTGAAAATAACCATCAAGATATGGCTGGATTCGTGTATATGGAAAAATGAGATTTAAGGTAAATTATATGAAATTTACAGTAGTTGATCATTTTTAATTGCAAAAATGGCAAGTTCGTATGGATCAACTTAAATATGTCTTGAAATGCATATCATTCTTATTAAGTTTAATTTCCCAAATATTTCCAACATTGAATGATGTAAAAAAAACCTGTGTTCTGGGCCGGGGAGTTAGCTCAGTGGTTCCAGCGCCTGTCTTGCAAGCGCAAGGGCCTGAGTTCGATTCCCCGGTAACCACATAACAATACTGGGTGTGGAGACCCACACTCAGCAGCAACCAGTACCACATACCACAGTGCCGGGCGTGGTGGCTCACGCCTGTAATCCCAGCACTCGGGAGGCAGAGGCAGGAGGATTGTGATGTGAGTTTGAGGCTGAGCTCAGGGCCAGCCTGAACCACAAAAGCGAGACCCTATCTCAAAAAACCTAAAAAAAAAAACCTGTGTTCTTATCCCTAGTGCCTAATACTGTGCATATTACAAAGTAGTCAAATTGTCTAATGGGAAAATCCAGCCTTAAGATTTAAACATTTTTCCTCAGTAGTGAAACAAAATTGGTTGGGTGCTAAACAGTGCCATCTCAATAATAGATGGGCATCATGGCGTATGCCTGAAATACCAGCACTTGCCAAGGTAAGGTAGGAGGATCATTGCACGTTCAAGGCCAGAGTAGACTACACAGTGAGATCCTGTCTAAAAAAAGAGAGAAGCAGAAAGGGACGAAGGTGAAACCCAGTGTCAGGATAGCATTAAAGGAAACTAAACTATATAAGTCTAATTTTTCTCTGCTAAACTTGGGATGAGAAATAGTACCCTTTAAAATAGTCAGGGGTGAAACGAGTCTAATGTAACATGTCCTCGGGGAACCCCACCTGCTGTACATTGTCCTTGTCACACCAGCACTCTGTAACCATTGGCCACGAGAGTGAGTGTACATTACCCGGATTCTCAAATCCAGTGTAGCTGCAGGGTCTCAGCCAGCTTTCAGCAACCTGCCTGCCATTGTGACACTAGTGCATTTCTTAATAGTATTGCAAGGCTTCCATCACCAGTTCTAGGGTTCAGAGAAGAACGGGAGCATTAAAATATTTCCACTCTATTTCACCGGATTAGCAAGCCAGTTCAATGACTGGTATTTGCTGAAGAGCAAGTTTGGAGCTATTGAGGGCCTGGCCTGCAGGGTCCCCACTGTCCCAGCACCGTCCTGAGGAGAGGCTGCTGGCCCACACCACAGTTCCTGGGACACATTTGTGGAGGATTTATGGGGAAGTCACCAGGAAGGTGGTTTCTAAGAGGATGCCTGCACTAGCTGAGTAACCTGTACTCCTCAACTGCTGTTCTTCCTGGGAGGAATCCCAGTGAAAGAATTCCAGCCCCTAAACAGGAACTTCAGCCAAGGGAATGACAGTAATGATCAGTGTCACTTACTCGGGGATAAACTTGTGCAAGGCACTGTGCCATACAATGTGGGCTTTTTGATTGTTTTTGCCTTCACAGCAATCTTCTGAGGTACTATTACTTCCCCATTTTACACATTGGAAAACTAAAGTTCAGCAGAGTATGAGCATTTATATAAATTATATACTAAGTCGTAACCTCAAGACCCCAAGCACAGGTCCCCTGTATCCTAAACAAGTGGTCTCAACAATTTGACTGTATTTCAGGACTTTTTATTGTTTGTGAGTACTATTCCATGGTTGAGCAACATTATTCCTTCTCCTGAGTGGAGGCTACATGACCCTCGAATACTTTATATGTTTACTTTTTAATAGGGATTTTGTATTTTATAAAATGACATTTTAATTTTTTTATTTTCTTCAGTTTTCTATAGGGTTTTTAAAATTTTAAAGCAAACCATTTTTTGGTACATTTTAGGCATACATAATGATAATGTTCATAGGAATTTGGATCTGTACATTATACATTCTACCTCTTTTTTTCTGATTTCTCCCCTATGTACAAAAGCTTTGTTTTCGTTTCTTCCATTTTCACCTTTTTGTCTTTTCTTTTTTTCCTACCTTCTCCTTTGTTCCTCTTCTCATTTGAACACTTTCTTCCCATTTCTCAACATTCATTATACATTTCAGTCATTTTATACATTTCAGTCATTTTGATTTTTTGTTTTTCCTACCAGAGAACCAATGTGGTATTTACACACGTGTCCAGTTTATTTTACTTAAGAGAATGCCCTCTTAGCTATAAATGTCTGAAGCTCGTCCTTTATGGCAAAGTAATAAACGTATTTAAAAAAAAAAAACCCACATCTCCTTTATCCACTCATTGGTTGATGGGCATTTTGGCTGTTTCCAAGATTTAGCTATTGCAAACTGCCACTATAAACATGAGTGCATATATATATTTTTTTCTGTGATAGGATGCTTTTAATTTTCTTAGGAAGATAACAAGAAAGGGGGTAGTTGGGTCAAATGGAACTTCTAGTTTTACTTTTCTGAGGAACTGCCACACTAATTTCTACAGTGGTTGTACCAGTCTACACTCCCAGCCATAGTGTGCCAATCTACACATCCCTGCCAGTGTTTGTTATTGATTTCTCGATAGCAGCCATTCTGTCTGGAATGAGATGGAATCTCAGAGGTGTTTTAATTTGCATCTCTCAAATGACCAGTGATGTTGAACATATGTACTATATTTACTTGCCATTTCTAATTCTTCATCTGAGACGTGTCTTTTCACTTTATAGTTTTTGGATTGGGTCTTTAAATTTGGGAGGTCTGGTTTTTTTGAGTTATTCATATCTTCTAGATGGTAGTCATTTGTCTGAGGTATAGCTATTAAAAATTTTTTCCCACTCTTTAAGTTGTCTCTTCACTCTGTTGGTGGTTTCTCTTGCTGTAAAAAAAGCTTTTAATAAGAATAATGCCAGTTGTTGATTCTTTGTAGTATTTTACACACAGTCTAAGTTTTGTTCATGAAGTCTTTGCCTATTCCTATGTCCTCAAATGTTCTGCCTATTCTCTCTTCCAGCTGATTTAGTGTTCCTGTTTTAATATTTAGATCTTTGATCCGTTTTGATTTTAGGTTAGTACATGGTGAGAGACGTGGGTCCAGTTTCAGTCTTCAGCATGTGGAAAGCCACTTTGTCCAGCACCATTTATTACAGAGGCTATCTCTCTCCCAGGGAAGGTGTTGACTCCTTTGTCAAAGATAAGGTGGCTAAGTATGTCTAGAGTTGCTTCTTCATCTTCTAATCTGTTCTAGTGATCCTCAGGCCTGTTTTATGCAAGTACTATGCTGTTTCTATCACAGTAGCTTTATAGTATAATTTAAAGTCAGAGATTGTGATTGCCCCCGGCCTTGTTTGTGTTGCTGAGAATTTGCCTTTGCTATTCTAGGTCTCTTCTGGTTCCAAATGAATTTTAGGGTTGTTTTTTCTAGATCTTTGATTTTTTTCCCCCATTATTAGGAATCGAACTCAGCATCTTGTGCTTGTCAGGTAGGAGTGGTGCCACTGAGCTGCATCCTGGTCCATGATTTTTTTCTAATTCTTCAAGATATTCTTTTGGAATTTTTATCAGTGGTGACAGGGCACACCTCTGTCTTATTCCTGATTTTGTAGTGAAAGCTTTCAGTTTTTGTCCATTTAGTATGAGGTTGGCTGTTGATTTGTCATAGATGGTTTTTATCAGTAGAGATAAAGACCATTTATTCCAATTTTCTGCAGGGTTTTAAATCATGAATGGGTGTTGGACCTTGTCAAATGCTTTTTCCGCATCTATTGGGAGGGATGACATAGTTTTTATTCTTGGCTCTGTAAATATAATACATTACATTTATTGATTTGATATGTGCACCAGCCCTGCCTTCCTGGGATCAATCCAGTTGGTGATGGTGTATAATCTTGATGATTTGCTGCATTCTGTTTGCCAGTGTCTTATTGAAGATTTTTGCATCTATGTTCAAGAGCAAGATTGGTCTGTAGTTTTTTTTTTTTCTTTGGATCTTCCTCTGGTTTTGGTGTCCAGGATAATGCTTGCTTCCAGGAATGAATTTGGAAGTATTGCTACCTTTTTTTTTTTTTTTGGTACCAGGAATTGAACTCATGGCCCTGTGCTTCCGCAGTGGGAGCTGTGCCACAGAGTTACATCCTCAATCCTCCTTTCAGTTCTATTAAAGAGTTGGAGAAACAGTGTTTTTAGGTCTTCTCTAAATTTCTTACAGAATTCAGCAGTGAATCCCTCAGGGCCTGGGCTTTTTTGTTTTTGTTGATGGGTTTTTAATTAATCTTCAAATTCACTGATACTGATTTATTAAGAATGTTTATATCTTCTTGATTCATCTTTGGTAGTTCATAGGTATGTAGGAATCTGTCCATTTCTCCTGTATTTTCTGTCCCATTACAATGCAGGTTCTCAGAGTAGATATTAATGATCTTGATTCTGTAGGATCTGTTGTGGTTTCACCCTTCTCATTAACAAAAAAATTTTTAAGCATAAGAATTGGATTTCATAAGAATAGAAATTCATAGAAGAGTTGTCTGATGAACCAACGGGTGGTTGTGTTGTAGATAATGTTCCTCACTTTTTGTTTTTTTCACACAAAACTATTTCACAGGGTCACAGTGGAGGTAATAATCTGAGGAAGGAGTCCAGGGCTTTTGTAGGGGATAGAATATTGTCACACAGGATGGAGATGTAGCTCAGTGGTGTCATGCCTGCCTGAGTCTTGAGCTGATTCCCATTAAAAAAAAAAAAAAAAAAAAAAAAACTAAAATATTGTCACAATTACCTGGATGGTGTAGAGAAAGAAACACATATGGATTCATTTTTTTTCCTGAATTTTCTCAGTTACTCTGCAGTAGAAAATTGGCTTCCTGGCTCTTTCGGTGCCTGGGTTTCCTGTAAGGTCTATAAAAGGAAAGAAGAAAAGTAAACATTAACCAAATTCTGCGAATACTGTGTACCCATGATTATTTTTAACTTCACAGAGTTCTTTACCTCTTGTGTCCACAAACTTTAAATAAGTAATAATAAGTAACCTTATAACTTAGCATAAGAAACTCTGGGGCCGATGATTTAGCTCAGTGGTTCCAGGATCTGCCCGCCAAGCGCAAGGACTCAAGTAGTTCGATCGGGGTGACTACATAACACAATGCTGGGCGTGGTGGCTCACACTATAATCCCAGCACTCAGGAAGTAGAAGCAGGAGGATTGCTGAATTCCATGCTACAGAGCTAGTGTGGGACCAGCCTGAACTACAAAGCGAAACCCTGTCTGAAAACAAAACAAAACAAAACAAAAACCCCTAACCCTAGAAATATCCCTTGAATTGATGAGTGTGAAATTAATCCACTTTAAGCCTCTTATCATTCTGATGGTTGTAAGAAACAGGTCTCATTCTTCTTTCAGAGTCTTCAAATGGCAGCTTTTCTGGTATAGTTTCAGGATTCTTTAGGAAGCATCTTAGGAGCCTATAAAGTTCACTACAGCTCTTAAAACATCAGTGCTGACACAGGGTATGGTCTTAGTGTGGGATATTTGGAAACTGTATATGAAAATTAGTGTGTGTCTATTTTTTGCAATGATAGAGATCAATCTGAGGGCCTCACAGATACTAAGAAAATGCTCTGCCTCAGAGATATATTTTTTGCTTTAGAAAGGAGTCTTCATTCAGACCCACAATATTTATTTGGGATTGACAGCAAGCTCTGTGGTAATGCTACTGCTTGGTATGATCTGGATTTGATCCCAGCATCTATCTATCCACTCAGTACCTGCTTTTTTTTCAAGTAGTTGGTATTGAGCCTAGCAGTGTTCTACTGCTGAATTACACCTACAGCTCTTTTTATTTATTTATTTATTTATTTTTGAGACAGGGTCTCGCTTTTGTGGTTCAGGCTGGTCCTGAGCTCAGCCTCAAACTCACATCACAGCAATCCTCCTGCCTCTGCCGCCCGAGTGCTGGGATTACAGGCGTAAGCCACCACGCCCGGCACTGTGCTATGTGGTACTGGTTGCTGCTGGGTGTGCATCTCCACACCCAGTATTGTATGTGGTTAACCAGGGATCAAACCTGCAAAACAGGCGCTGGAACCGCTGAGCCAAATCCCCAGCCCCCAGCTCTTTTTATTTTGAAACAAAGCCTCATTAAATGACTCAGTCATCCAATCTACAATCTTCCTGCCTCAGCCTCCCAAGTAGCTAGGATAATAAGCATGTGCTGTGTACTCTAAGTCCTAGAAACAGAATGGGTTTATGATAGACAAGGTCCCTTATGAAAGGTTATACCCTAGTTGGAGAAATACTTCCAACAAAGATGATTAAAATGAAATGAAACAAGGTACCTTCAAACCGTGATGAGTGTCGTATGGAGACCAAACAGGCTAAAGGAACTGAGGCCTGGAGCGCGAATGGGGCAGCAACCGCCCTAGTAGGTGTCACAGGCAGCCACTCCAAAGGTAACACTGGAGCTTTGGGAGTGAGAAGGAGCAGCAGGAGCAGCCAGGGTGAGCGCTGGTCCCCGAGGACCTCAGCACGCTTTAGAAATTCTGAGTATGGAGGGAAAACTAGAAAGTAGGGGAGGAGGTGGCTGGAGATGGGGCCCAAGAAGGTCCTGCGAGCCACTGCCTGATGTCCTCCTGTCAGTCCAGCAGGACAGGTTTCAAGGGTTGGAAGCAATTCCAGTGATAGACTTGGGCTCTGATTGTTGTGGACTTTAGAGCGTTCACCTAAGTATTTGTTTTTTAAATATGTTTTGGTAACACTGGAGTATTTTATCTTTAAGGTTGGCAGTTTCTAAATAGGATTAAAGCTGAGAACGAGCTGGCGCGACTTGAAACCCCGCAGATACTATCTAGAGCAGTGCAGATGGCTCCTGGTCATTTCTCCGAAGCTGATTTGACTGATGGGCTTTTGTGCCCGAGTCTTGGGGATGACACTCAAGAGGGACGAGAAAGGGAAAGAGCGGAAGCACGGCCATCATTGTGGCATACACTGGTCCCAACTAGGAAAAACTACTTCATTTCCACTCTTTTCCTGGCTCACCATCTTGGAATTTCAGACTTTCAGATGGGTAGAGGTCTAGCTTAGTGGTAGAGTGCTTGTCTAGATAGCTGCCCCACTGAACAAACACATTTTTTTAAAAGGAGCTTCAGGAGTTGGGGTTTAGTTCAAGTGGTACTGCACTGACCTTGGAAGCATGAGGGCCCAAGTTTGAGTCTCATTACCGTAAAAAAGGAGGTTCAACTCTATGGAAACATTGAGGAAATAGCACAATAATACATCTTCACTTCAATTCACCAGATGTTAACATTGCCCCCACATCTGCTTGATCTCTTGTACATAGGTACATGAAATTATACATACTCACCACACTGTTTTGCCCAAGCATTTAGATTCTAACATTTATACTTTGTTGTCGTACCTTTTTGTTCTCTTTTGTTTGTTTGAGACAAGGTCTCACTGTGTAGTTCAGGCTGGCTTTGAGCTCACTATGTAGTTCGGGTTGGCCTCAAACTCTTGGTGATCTTCCTGCCTGAGCCTTCTGAGTGCTGGGATTATAGGCATGTGCCACCGTACATGGCTGCTTCAATTTTTTAAAAGTCTTTTTTTTGCAGTTCTGGATATAGACTTAGGGCTTGGCACATGGGAGGCAAGTGTTATACTGCTGAGCAGTACTAACCCTAACATTCCCTAAATTTCAAGTGATGCTTTGTCTTGAATACTTCTGCATGCACAGGTATTTCCTAAGAACCAAGATATTCTTCTTCCTCACTACCATACCTAGACTACCATGCCTCCCAAAACGAACATTAACATCAAAACCTTACCTGACACAGAAGACAAATTCACAGTGCCCTGTGAATCCAGGGGCCAAATCAAGAGTATTTTTCACCATAGAAAATAGGAAATGGGGAGGTAGGTCTTTTATAAAAGGGAAAGGGAGCAAGAAATAGAGGTAGAGAAGGAAAAGAGGGAAGGGATGGAAATAATTAAGATGTGTTATGTGTGTGTACTAACTGCCCACAGCGAATGTAATCATTATATACTACAAATGTGGACTAGTAAAAAAAAAAAACTGAAAAAAGAGAATCATTCCTCACATTTCATTGTGATGTCTCTTTGGTCTTTTAAATCTTAAGGGGTACCACCACTCTCTTTTACTTTCATGATATTGCCGTTGTGTCTGGTCCAGTTTTCTCCCTGCATGTCTCACACTAGATTTGTGTTTTTCCTCATTTTAAAGGAAACAGTTTTGACAGAAACACAAATTCTACATCGATGACGTGGTGGGCTCCGCATAGCATCACGTCAGAAGGGTAACTGTCAAGTTGTCCCACGGGTGATATGTTTGAGTGCCTGGTCGGGGGTACCCTCTAGATCTATATTGTCAGTGTTTTTGCTGGGGATGAAACCCAGGGACTTGAGCATGCTAAGTAAGTACTCTGCCACCAAGCTACATCCCCAGGCCAAATCCTTCTCCTGCCTTTGTGATTAGGTAAATATTCGATGTTGTGACAGTTTACTTCAGTGTGACTATTTTACTTGTTTCCTAATCACCTGTCTATGAAACCTCTTTTGTGTTTTATTTGAGACAGGGTCGTTTTATGTAGTTCTGGCTACCCTCAAACTTGTGATCCTCCCATCTCAGCCTCTGGAGTGCTGGGATTATAAACGTGCCCACCAGCCATTGCACCTGGCTTCTAGTGAGATTTTTTAGCATCCACTGCAGGTCCTCTCTTGGCTCCTTTCTGACATTATTTGTTGTATAAAGGTTATTTTCTAATACTATCAAATGTTACTATCAGTGCTATCTGATGTTAGCATTAGGGAAACTTTTTAAATAAATATTAATGTGAAAAGAAGGAAGAACACGTTTTAACTCACTGAGACACCAATTTTCCCTGCTGTAAGCCCTTTTTGGTGATACATTTTCTATATTCTTTTGCATCGCTGGGGATCAAACATTGGCCCTTGTGCTTCCAAGGTAGGCATGGAACCACTTGAGCTAAATCTTTTTTTTTTTTTTTTTTTGGTACCAGGGATTGAAGGGGAATCCTGCATTTGAGAGACAGGTGCCAGAACCACAGAGCTAAATCCCTTGCCTGATCCATTTTCTTTATTGCCTTTAATGAATCAACCAGTCTCCTCATCTGCATAATATATGTGTTGCTTGTTTTTTACTCTGAGGAAGGTAGGTGATGTAGGAAAAACTGAAGCATATTCTTCCTTTACATAAGCTATTAGATAAAGCATACTAAATAAAAAAGCCAGGAAAGGACCGGAGATTTAGCTCAGTGGTTCTGGCGCTTGCCTTACAAGCGCAAGGGTCCTGAGTTCAATGCCGGTAACCACATACCAAAATACCAGGTGTGGTGGCTCACACCTGTGATCCCAGCACTTGGGAGATAGAGACAGGAGAATTACTGTGAGTTTGAGGCTGAGTTCAGGACCAGCCTACAATACAAAGATCCTGGGCCCCGGGAGTCAGCTTAGTGGTTGCAGCGCCTGTCTTGAAAGCGCAAGGGCCCGGGTTTGATCCCCGGTAACCATATACAATACTGGGCGTGGAGACTCACCCCAGCAGCAATCAGTGCCACATCCCACAGTGCCAGCCATGGTGGCTCACGCCTGTCATCCCAGCACTCGGGAGGCAGAGGCAGGAGGAGTGTTGTGATGTGAGTTTGAGGCTGAGCGCAAGACCAGCCTGAACTACAAAGCGAGATGCTGTCTCAAAAAAACCCAAAAAAACCAAAGTAAGATCCTGTCACAAAAAAGAAAACTAAAAATAAAAAAGCCAGGTAAGCCCTGAAAAAAGGTTGGAAAAGGACTTTCTCCCCCTCAGAAACTTCCCTGGCTGCCTGCTCACGCTGACCTCCGCCCACAGTGTTCTCCTTCCCTCTGCCTGGGGCTCAGGACCCCAAAGCAGTGTCAGGGCTTCAAGATTGAGCTCATCCACCATCTCCTCTGTTCTTCAAGCCTTTAACTCCTCTCCTCTAAGCAGTGTCTTCTTCCAAGGCTGCCGTGCTCCAAAACCAAATTAACGCCCTCCACTCTGTGACGTGACTCCTCTTAACTTGAGTCAATCCCACGCGGCGTCCCGCCAAGGCTTCCCCGCGCTCTGCCCTCCGCCTGGCCCCGTCACCCCTGACGTTCACACCCAGAAGCCCTCACAACTTTCAGCACAGCCATAGAGGCTGAATCCTGCCAGGCAGACAGGATGAGAAGCTCTGCCCTTACCCTCTGTTTGTTTTTCAAACATGTTCCTTACAGTAGGAGGTCAACAAGGAAGTTTCTTTTACTCTCTTCCTCTCGAAAAGAAAAAAACCAGGAAACCAACTCCAGAGCACAATGAAGATGAATATCAAATATTTGTTCCTTTCCATATAAGGGAAATTACGCGCAGTATTAAATCATCATGGTAGCACCTTCAAGAATCAAAGTTGCTTTGAGCTTTAAGGATTTCCAGTAGATCAGTTTAGCTATTTTTTGTGGAAAAAAAATTTTTTCTTTTTTTTAAAAACCCACCTTTTGACCGAAATAGATAGTATTCCGAACACCGGCAGTTGTCAGCCAGAGGTTGCTAGTGACAGTTGTGACCCAGAAACCTGGCCTCACGCTGCCAACTGGTAGCTGCTTCTGTGCCGCTTTGGACACCAAGACTTTGGACCCTGCAGGGAGACGCCTTTTACCAAGAGCCTCCTGTGTAGCACAATCATGTTTATGCAGCCAGCGTTGCAAGACCTCAAGTTAAACATTATCTCCCTTCTGTAGACAAGGAAAAGAGTATGGAGAGGGTGAACATTGGTCCCGAAGTACACAGCTGGGAGGGCAGAAAGCTGAGATTCCAAACCAGAAGAGCAGCTTGTATATCTGGCTTATTTCACTCAAAACATAAAAAAGGAGAGAGATAAGTAGGAGGTCTTTCTCAAATGGCTGGGGGGACAGCCACCTTGCGGGAGGGAAAGGAGATGGGAAAAACTGAAAAAGTACAAAATGAGAACAGAGCTGTAGCTGGGCGCAGTGGCTCATGCCTGTAATCCCAGCACTCGGGAGGCAGAGGCAGGAGGGTTGCTCTGAGTTAGAGGCTCGCCTGGACTACATAGTGAGCTCAGGGCCAGCCTGAACTACAAAGAGAGACCCTGTCTCAAAAAAAACAGAGCTGTAACCTGGGTATGGTGGTAAATGACGGTAATCCCAGCACTCAGGAGGCTGAGGCAAGAGGGTCACCGCATAGAGGCTACATAGAGGTCAAGGCCAGCCTCAGCCTCACCTACATAGTGAGCACCTGTCTGAAAAAGTAAAGCTTTTCCAAATGGAAAGGGGCCAAAGCTGGAAGGAGCAGGAAGGGTAGGGAAGGTTAAGGGACAGGAAAAAAAATTAAGACGTAGAAGTCCCAACCCCCAGTGATAAATGTAACCATCATGTACTGTAAACATTTACTAATAACAAATTTTTTTTTAAATTCCATGTCACGAGAGTCCAGTGCTGATGTAGGTACTTGTCTCCTAAACAAACCGTTATGTCTGCATTCCAGTGTTCAGAGCATGAATTCCAGGGAACCCTTCCCACTTCCCATCATTCCAGTCCTCCCCCTACTAAATCTCATCCTAGGCTTGGATCCTTTCTCACAGTGCAGACATTTCCTGAAGGGTGACCTCACCCCCCACCCCACCCCTGCTCCAGGATGGAGCTACAGACTGCTGGTCCTGGGGCCAGTGATTGGCTCAGACACACACACCTAGACCAGTCAGCACAAAGCTGGACTTTGGGCCAGGAGCCATAGGATGTGACGAGGGACTTAGCCTCAGGCTCAAACCCAGGGCCCAAGAGATGAACCCAGAGCATGGAAGAGAGCAGACTGTAGACCCTACCCTGCATGTCCAGCTGGTGGGATGGAGCAGCGTCTCGTTGTGCCCAGCCTGGCTTCAAATTCACAGCTATCCTGCCTCAGCCTTCCCATGCCTGTTTTCCCAAGGTGTCTTAACTTAGCTTTTTGTGGCAGTGAGCTGAAATCTTCCTGAAACAAAGTGCGGGATTTAGTAGATGCCCACTGACTAGTATTTCTTTCGTGCAGCAGGAAGGCTGTTGTACATGTGAATCATGATCTCTTCACTTTACAGAGAAGAGCCCAGAAAGTTGGCCGCTGTGATACTGAATCTGGGGCTCAAAGTAGACTTTTTAAAAACCCATTGTACCAATTAAAGGAATGAGGGTCTTCACACAGGGAAACTCTTGTTCACCTGTTGATCCCCAAATTCATATGTTGTTGGTATTGGAGGTGATGTCTCTAAGAGTTGTTTAGGGAGGCCAGGTGTGGTGGCACACACTTGGAATCTTAGCATTCCGGAGGCTGAGGCAAGAGGACGGCTGAGAGTTCAAGGCCAGTCTGGGCTACATAGTCAGGACCCCCCACACACACCCTCCGCACACAAGCACAGGCCCACATCATTTAGCGTTAGCTGAGGGCGTGAGGTATGAGCTGGCACTTCCCATGTGACGTTCTGTGTGGCTCACTGTTAGCATGTAGCCTGGTCCTATAAAAAGTGGCTCACCAATTTACACCTTACCAGGTTCAGGGTTGCTTGCCTCTCCTTCTGGAGTTGTAGTACAAATTTTTCTCCTGTTAAAGAATTGGTCAAAATGAGCAAGAAGCAGTGGAAAGGTTTATTTGAGAAAGTAAAAGTGAAGAGTGAGAGAGAAACATTGCAGAGTGAGCTTGGGCCAAGTACAGTGGAAGAGAGGGTAACAATAAAGACGAGAGTATGTGTTGTATCTGGGACACAGTCTGAGCTGTTGCAGGAAATTGCAGTAGCAAAACCTTCCTGGCCTCAATGTGTCCTTATTTGCTCTGTAAATCTGGAGGAAATCCAGGAGAACTTCCACAGTCCGGCTCCTGAGAGGTGGTTTTTGAATCCCACACCCCAGACTGACCTCGGGTGTTGCCCATCCTAATAAAACCTGCTGAGTTCTCTGGAGAAGTCCACGTGCAGGGCTCCGGGGACTGTCCTCTGCATCTGTCCAAGATCTTGTCACTTACAGGTCACATCCACTTCACCAGCCAGTTTGTGCCACACCCCATTCTCTTAGCTCATTGCTACTAGCTTCTCCACCTTCAGAGATGAGAGGAATATATGTGTCTTACCTAGTGTTACCCCAAACAAAAGCAAATAAAATTACAGATTAAAAAAAATTATGGACACATAAAAAAATGACAGAACTGAGGTAACTTGTGTTTTTGACTTTATAATCATAAC
Source organism: Petromus typicus (assembly GCA_004026965.1). Taxonomy (NCBI): domain Eukaryota; kingdom Metazoa; phylum Chordata; class Mammalia; order Rodentia; family Petromuridae; genus Petromus; species Petromus typicus. The sequence continues at coordinate 22,027 of PVIR01022040.1, forward strand.
ACTATCCTTGCTGATTTGGAATCTACTGTTGAACACTTCAGTGCAGAAATCCACAAAACCTAGGCAGCTCAGCTTCCTTTGCAAGGTTGTTCCCTGGCAGAGTATAAACAACCCAGCCCACACATGTCAGGTAGGGGTCAACTCTGTAATTAATTCTCTGAATTAAATCCAATTTAAACACAATGCATACTGAGAATAAGTAATTAAAATGTGTTCCTTTGAAGGGTTTATGTGTATTATTAAAATTTCACAATAAAGACAGCAATCCCTTAGAACTAAGACCAGTGATGGTGAACCTTTTAGAGACTGCCTAAATACAACCCAAAATACTTATTTTATTACAGAGCCAACAATGCAATTAAACCTAAATACTGAGATTTTAGGGCTTGAAATACTTCAGGCTTTCCTTGACTTCAGGGTTTCTGTTGAAAAGTCTACTGTGGTTCTGATGGGTTTTCCTTAATAGGTGATTTGTTTCTTGGCTCAAACAGATTTTTTTTTCCAGTACTGGGGATCAAACTCCAGGACCTTTTGCTTGCCAGACAGGCACAGTGATACTGAGCTACATATCTGGCTGTCTTAACAGCTTTTAGCATTCAGTTTTTGGGTTGAATTTCTGGAATCTTGACTATAATATGTCTTGGTGTAGTTTTGTTTTTGTTTTTTTGTTTTTGTGGGTTTTTTTTGACATGGCTAATTGGAGTTCTTTATGTCTCACTTATCTGTATGTAAAATTCTTTTCCCCTGCCTGGGAAGTTTTCTGCCATTACTTCTGTGAACAAGATTTTGTATCATTCGTGCCATCTCCTGCTTTTTCATTGACTTGTGAAAAATTGTGGTAACTATTAACTTGCCACCTTTAATTGTATGAACTATGTTTGTGATTATAGACCAAAATCTAAAACCAGAAAATATGCCTTCAGTATGGTGATTTTACCCTCAGGGGAGAAAATTTAAAAGATGTTAGAGGAAAAAAAAAATAGAGAAATGGAAGAAGAGGAAGAGATTAGAAGGAAGGCTAGGGGACAAAAGATTATGCAGGGCCGGGGATTTAGCTCAGTGGTTATGGCACCTGTCTTGCAAGCACGAGGGCCTGGGTTGGATCCCCTGTAACCACCAGTAATCAGTACCACATACCACAGTGCTGGGTGTGGTGACTCACGTTTGTAATCCCAGCACTAGGGAGGCAGAAGCAGGAGGATTGCTGAGTTCAGTACTAGCCTGAATTACAAAGCCAGGCCCTGGCTCAAAAAAACTTACAAAAAAAAAACATTATGCAAACTTTGGGAAACTGGTGACAGGAGGGAAAGAGAAGGAAGAAATAAAAAGAAAAACAAGAACAGAGCAGAACAACAAAACTAGAAACAATGTTTACATTTGTATAAAAACCAGAACATGGTATGAGGAACTAAAGGTGTAAATGAGTTCTAAAATGTATGATAGGTATTGTGAAATAGTAAGAAAATATTCAAAGAGAAGGTGGGGGATTGGGGTTAGTAAGAAGGGAAAGAAAAAATTTGATGATTAAAAAAAGGAATGCCAGGCCAGGGATTTAGCTCAGTGGTCCCGCGCTTGCCTTGGAAGGGCAAGGACCCGAATTAGATCCCCAGTAACCACATACAACAATGCCCAGCGTGGAGACTCATGCCCAACAGCAATCAGAACCACATCCCATAGTGCTGGGCATGGTGGCTCTTGTCTGCAATCCCAGCACTTGGGAAGCGGAGGCAGGAAGCAGAGGCAGGGCCAGCCTGAACTACAAAAGCAAGACCCTGTCTCAGAAAAAAAAAAGGGGGTCGGGATTTAAAGGGCAGGGTAGTGGGAAAAAATGAGAATTAAGTTGTTTCATTTATTGGTATAAATTCTCAATGTCAGTTGTGATCATAATGTGTATATAAAATGTCCCAGTAAAATCAATTTTTTAAAAAAGAACAATCATGAAAAATAACAAGAAAGGGGGAAAAATATTTTTTAAAAAAATCCACTTGAGGCATACCTCAGTAGTCACTGGCAGACAAGTTGGGCACACGGAGCCCAGATCCATGTTGGTTAATTCCAGCAAGCCAGCTGTAGACTGACAGCGGGGTAGTGGATTATCCCAGCAAGCCTGCACCATTAGTTCTGAAGCTTAGGCCGGTTTCTGGCTGTGAGGCAGAATTCCAGGTGTTCATCCTCAGCACCCCATGTGCTTCCTGCTGGCTTGAACTCAGCTCGTTGGCCCCCTGGTGACTTCATCTTGGTCCCCCTCACCCTGATGGAGCCAGCCGACTGCCGCTGTGCGCTCCAGGCTCCGTTGGCCTTTCTGTAAGATGACCAGCCAGTCCCGCTGTCCTGGGAGGCCTCAAAGGCGGTACAGCTCACCAGCCGCTGCAGCCCACCGTGTCCCCTGCTCTCTTCTACTGTGCATCTCTCCAGGGAGGCCTCTGGGGTTACTCGTAGTCACCGTGCGTCCCACAAGTTTCAGTCGCCCATTCCCCAAAACACGACTCGCCACCTCTTTCGTCGCTGAAGTCTCTCCTCTCTCCCTGTCGGTTTCACTTCTCACTTTGGCTCCTTGCTGGGCCCCAGGAAGCCACGTCCCTCCTTCTCCTCGTCAGGTTTCTGTGTTCCAGCATCCTACTATCGACCATCGGATCTCTCTTCTATTCACCACCCACCACCTTTGAGGAAGTTCCCCTGAGGTTTTACTTCAGAAAAAACTCAACATTCACACCTTTTGTCTTAAAAGAAAAACCCAGTAGCAGACCTTTCGTTGATACACACACCTTTTTAGTGAAAGGTGAAAGTGTGGATTTGGCATGCTTTTGTGTGCTGTTATCTGATGCTCACCTGCTAGGGTCACTTGGCTCGAGCGCCACACATGTGCCAATAGAAAGGGCTCTGCGTGCCCGCTGTGGCAGAGGTGACCTGGGTTCGCCACCATTGGTGAGACTAACATGATCTTTTCCAGAGGAGGAGCACCTCATCCGTAGCCTTGTTTGGAGATGTTGCTGCATGGTAACAATAAAAAGCAGGCAGATTTTAGTTATTTTTCTTTGTTTTAGTTTGGTTCAATTTTGTTTTTGCTTTTGTTTGGAGACAGGGTCTCACTTGAGTAGTTTAGGTTGGCTCTGAACTCACTATGTAGTCGAGGCTAGCCTAGAATTCACAGCAACTCTCCTGCCTCTGCCTCCCAAGTGAGTGCTAGGATTACAGGCTCAAGCCACCATGCCTGGTGGTTTGGTTCAGTTTTGAGTCGGGATTTCACTGTGTAGATCAGGCCAGACCTGGACTCTCCATGAAGCCCACATTAGCCTTGCATCTGAGATGTGCCCGCCTCAGGCTCCCTTTGTTAGAATTACAGCCCTGCAGATGAGCACTGCATCTGGCAATAACCAGTTTTATTTATGGTCCAAATTCTTCACAGATAACACACCCCCTGATGCCGACTCCTGAGGGAGACAGCCAGCCTTTCCTACCTCTCAGTCCTGTCAGCACTGAGAGGACACTGGCAACTGCTGTGTAAGTGAGGGTTTTGATGTCCTGGTGTAGACGTGGAGGGGGAGCTCCCTTCCCCCACCCACCACACCCTTCCAGGAATTGGGATTGAACTCAGACAGCAATGAGTTACCACCTTTTCTTACTATATTTTTAAATTGTGAGGCAGGGCCTCAGTAATTGGCCAGGCTGCCCTTGAATTTGCAATCCTCCTGCCTTAGCTTCGAAAGCATCTGAGATTACAGGTGCGTGCCGCCCTACCTGGCCCATGTCTAACAATAGTTTGCTTCAGTAAGAAAAGTTGTAATAATGCACACTAAAAGTATTTCTCTTACAAATTGTTTTACAATCCACATATCCAAGAACTTGCAAAACAGTGTGTAGAAAATAAAAGTCAATGTCAAAACATAGATTAAAAGAGCTAGAATAATGTGGGCTTTGTGTGGCTCAGGTCATCTTACTGCATGAACAGTGTCAGAAATCTGTTTCTTCAGCTGGCTCCACTTGCCCATTTTTTTCCCCAAAATTTCTTTAAAGAAAGCAACGGCAAAGTTTATTTTAAAAAGTGGAAGTGAAGAGTGAGATAAGCTAGCTCTGCAGAGTGAGCTTGGGCTGAGTAGAGGGAAAAGCCAGGCAGAAGTACACCCTGAGGACAAGGGCTGTGCGTGGTCAGGACACCAGAGCCAGTGTTTCTGTTCTGAAGGAAAAGCCTTTTCTCCCAGGTTCCTTCACCTTTGGATCCGCCCAACATTCCCAAATGTCAGCCAGAACTCTCAGGTCCCAAGCACTGATCTAACTTATTTTCCCCATCAGAACCGTGTGATCCTCTCCGTCATTGATCTGCCTGAAGAGGAGCATTTCACCAGTCTTTTGCGTCTGTATAGGTTTTTCTGGAGCTACGGGCTTTTCCCTGTTTGGCTCTTTGTCATCTTCAGTGGCAGAACTGCTGCCCGGAGAGCTTGGAGAAGCAGGTCCCTTTGATCTTGTTCCCCTGTGGGGTTCCATCCCTACCCCCCACACACACACACTTTTTTTTCCATCTTGAAACAGTTTTGCTGTATAGCTCAGGCTGGCCTTGAACCCACGATGTAGCCCAAATAGGCCTCAGACTCCTAGTGATCCTCCTGCCTCAGCCTCTTGAGTGTGAAGATTACAGGTGTCCACCACCATGTTTGTCAGTATCAGTAATTAAAAGCGTTTTCTTCCCTGTTCTCCTGGAAGTTAGGTTGGCCCTCCTAAAAGCTTTGTTCTTACTCATTGTGGGCAGATGGCAGAAGTACAAAATATAAGCCATAGAAGTTGAGGATAGAGCTCAGGGATAGGGCATGTGCCAGCATGTGTGAGGCCCACCTCCAGCCCCAAAAGAAAACCAAAGTAATGCAGATTTACAGGGGTTACTGAGAATTGAAAAGCGGTGACACACTTCTGTAATCACAGAAACCCTGGGCCTTCTGTGTGCTACATACATCCTCTACTTCCAAGTTCCCCCCACGTCCAGATGAAGATCATTTTCTATACAGTTCGACATAAGACGTGTGGTGACATACACCTGTAATCCCAGCACTCTGGGAGCCTGAGGCAGGAGGGTGGCAAAGTCAGACCCAGTCTGGACCATTAAAAGTGACTTAGCAAAATCCTGTCTCAAAAATTTCTCCAAAGGGGGCCCGGGGAGTTAGCTCAGTGGTTCCAGCGCCTGTTTCGCAAGCACAAGGGCCGGGGTTCGATCCCCAGTAACCACATACAATACTGGGCATGGAGATTCACCCCAGCAGCAATCAGTACCACATATCACAGTGCCGGGCGTGGTGGCTCACGCCTGTAATCCCAGCACTCGGGAGGCAGAGGCAGGAGGATTGCTGTGATGTGAGTTGGAGACTGAGCCCAGGGCCAGCCTGACTCACAAAGCGAGAGCCTGTCTCAGAAAAAAAAAAAGTTTCTCCAAAGGGTACCTGGAGATGTACTTCAGGGTGACAGCCCTGGGCTCAATCCCCAGTACCGCAAAATCAAACGAGGACATAATTAAAGATAAAAAATAAACAGCTCTGTCCAGCCTGTCTTGGTGTTGCTGTCGGCATGGGTCGGCGTGGTGCTTGTAACTGCTGTGTTTGCGGGCCTCTCTCACAGTTCCAGTTTCCTCTGGCCTCGAGGGAAAAGGCAGTTAAAGCAGACTGCAAACAGGCACAGGTCCCGCCGGAGAGTCAGTGTCACCTGTCTCCTGTCACTTGTCTCCTGAAGCTCCTCTGCCAGATGTGACTACCTGGAACAGAGCTCCTGAGCCAGTGGAGAGAGGATGGGATAACTTCAGAACTCTGTCTCCAAATATTTACTTCTGGTAACTCACTCAGTATTTATCACGTACTCAATATTTATGTCTAAATTCTCCTTCTGACCCCAAATCTGCTCTTTTAATATACTTTTTTTTTTTTTGGAGACAGGGTCTCGCTATGTAGTTCAGGCCGACCTTGAACTCACTGCATAGTTCATGCTGGCCCCAAAGCCGCGGTAATCCTCCTGCCTCAGCCTCCCTCGTGCTGGGATTGCAGACATGCGCGGCCACACCTTGCCTCCCCTCTAGGAGATTTCTGCCTTGCAGCCAGCCAGTCCACCACTCTAACATTCAGCCATACACGCTTGATTTTATTCTGAGACAGGATGTAGATAAGTTACTCAGCCTGCCCTACAACATGCAACCTCCTGCCTCAGCCTCCCAAGTAGCTGAGATTATGGGCATTTTTGTCACAGGCCCAGTACAAAGAGGAATTTCTTCAGCACTGTCCTTTGGTACTGATTTCTTACCATGAAAACAGCCAAAAATCAGGGAATAAGTGCAGGAAAACAGACTCTGCAACACTGACTCAGAGGTTACTCAAGAACTTTCCCGGAGCTGGGGAGTTAGCTCAGTGGTTCCGGCGCCTGTCTCGCAAGCGCAAGGACCCGGGTTCGATTCCCCGGTAACCACATAACAATACTGGGTGTGGAGACCCACACCCAGCAGCAACCAGTACCACATACCACAGTGCCGGGCGTGGTGGCTCACGCCTGTAATCCCAGCACTCGGGAGGCAGAGGCAGGAGGATTGTGA
>PVIR01022041.1:0-28729 GCA_004026965.1 Petromus typicus
GACTTCACCAGCTCTCTGCGCATCTCCAACCTGTCCCTGATGCACAACGGGAACTACACCTGCATCGCCCGCAACGAGGCAGCAGCGGTGGAGCACCAGAGCCAGCTCATCGTGCGAGGTGAGCAGCAGGGGGGGCACAGCCTTGCGTCCGCGTGGCTCAGCTCCTGCAGGGACACATGGGGCTCTGTCAGTCTGTCCCTTTTGGGCACTGTGGCTGCAGAGTCTGCCCAAAGCTCCCCTAAACATCCAAGCCAAGGTTCTGTATACTGAAATCAGATAGCTCCCATAATTGGCAGCCAAGAGGTTTGTGAATGAAAACAGGGCCATCGGGTTAAACCCTTACCATCAGCCTTTGCCTGACCCAGCGAGCAGTGAGGACCCACGTCTGTTGGCCCTGGTTTCATTGTATTCATGGCATATAGAACTTTTAATAATACTTCTTAGCATTTAGATAAATGGCTTCAAATATTAATATTTGCCAAAGCTATATATAGTTTTTCTAAATGTGAATTCTTTGCTCTTTTCTTCTATTTAGCATGAAACCTATTATTATTTTGGAGACTGCCTGAGCATTTCTAAGCACAGCAGAGTGTGATAGTATTATAGAGCAGATTCAACCCAGATCGTCTAACTTGTAGAAAATACTAGCACAGTCCTATTACACCTACAACTAGCCAGTCTTCTTTCAAATCTTTTCTCAAGATGCCAGCTTCTCTTTAAGGCTCACATTCTGCAACGATGAATCAAGCCCATCACTGTCCCTGAACTATCAGATAGCAATGACTCCCAAAGACTGCTGCATCCATTCACACTGTGAAAGCAGTGGTATGAATTAGCAGTCAAGTTACCGTCAGTCATTTGCATTTTAAAATTCCCACCACTGGGCTCTGGTTTGCAGGGGGGTGAGTTCGGTTACCCTCAGATTTGCCAGTGACGGGCTGTTCCTTAAGCAAGGGATTTCTGTCTTTCCTTGGCCTTCATCCCCTCAACCACCTCCCTTTCCTTTCTCACTGAAAGAGAGACTCTCTTCCCACCTCCTGGCCAAGGAGGGCCCGGCCCCACAGAAGGTACACAAGGAAACTGACTTCATATTTCCAGAAGGAAATTCCCAAGATGCATAAATAAGAAAATAGATCTTCAGTTAGATGCAAGCTAAAGATATTCTCAACAGTCTTTTTCTTTCACCTTACACTTCTGAATAGAAGGATCGAGTTTTTTCTTTGACTTTTTCTTTTTTTACAATAAACATCAGAACCAACCACATCCATTTCCCAAGTGTTTGCTTAGAAGTGGAATGGACTCTTAGTGCTGCTTTCGAAGGGCAAAATTCCCCATCAGCCTGTTTTCGTTATAATCTGCTCTGAAGGATCCAGGTCAGGGAGCACAAATGATAGATCGAAAGGTACATGGCTGTTCTTTGGGTTGCTTTTCCTTAGAGGACAAGCAGCCGGGCTTCTCTGACCGAGACAAAGGTCAAAGGACTAAAACTGAGCCTAGGAAGGCCCCTGACAGTTGTTCCTCAAACACCAGCTTCTGGACTTGACTACATGTCACCAGTTAAGCACTGGGCCCCAAGGAAGCAAGTGTGCTTCACCCCAAGCGGGTGACAGGAGGTTGACAGGGACAAGATGACATGGGGACAGGCGTGCATCTGGATAGGACAGCAGGACCGCCATGGAAAGGAAAGAAATAGATTTTTTTTTTGTTCCCAACTAAGGCCAATGAAATGATCATCTTTGGATTAGACTGATTCCCCTAGATACCTCAGAAATGAATTATTTTGTTCAGTATTGCACCAAAATCGCCGGTTGATGGTACTCGAAATCTACCACACATAGGAATTGCTTGGGGAGAAGAAAGAAGTTCTGGTGTCCAGTGCTCCACCCACGCTGACTCAGGTGGGACTCGTGCTTCAGTGACATGGGAAACCCCCACGTTGGTGCCAGTATGAGTCCTGGCACCCTGAGTGACTGGAATACACAGTTACTGCGGCAGTTATCTTTCTGCATGTACAGAGAGCCACCAGTGCCTCTAAATAGGCTGGTGACATGGCCTGATTTATCTTTTTAATTATCACACTTGCAACTGTGCAGCAAATGTCCTGAGCCACAAGGAAGGGAATAGTCTCGGCAGCTGTTCAGAAGTGTAGGCAAGACACACATGCCCACAGGGAGGCGGAGAGGGTCAGAGTAATGAGAAGCAATTGAGTCTGCCATGTGTCTGTGCTGGTCAGCTTTTCATCGCTGGGACCACACGCCCCGTGTCCGTGACTTACAGAAGGAGATGGTCATCAGGCGCTTTGCACCAGTGCGAGAGGTCCAGGGTCAGATGATAGCAGCCACAGTGTAGACTCTGGAAGCAGAACCAAGAGAAGTGACAGGAAACAGCAGCTCTTATCTCTAGTCAAGTGAGAAAATAAACCTTAACATGTCACACGGAATGCAATGGAGCAGCAGGTGCTGGATTCGTTCTCCTACCATAAACAATTATGGAATTAGACAGAAATATAAAAGAACTGCTTCTGGGCAGCAGAATAGGAGCAGGGGAGAGGGAGCCGCATGACACTCAACCAACACCTTCCAAGGTGCAGCAGGGGGTGCTGATCCAGATGGAGAGCCATGGGCCTGCTGTGGGGAACCAGCGGGAGCTGAGCTGATGAGAAGGCTGGACCTCGCCAGCCAGCTGGGAGCTTAGGGGCTGTGCAGAAAAGGCTGTCCAGGCCTCCGTGCAGGGTTCCTTTATGTGCTCAACCAGTTATGAGACCAGCAGAGGTTACGCCTGGCTTCCCACTGCGATGAGCTGGAACAGGCCCAGAAGACCCACTGACTTTCACCAGGGTCCTGCACCAAGATGGGCTGATCTGTCCCATACACAGGGCTGCTCTGGGCCATGCTCAAAGCCCAGGTAGGAAACTCGACAGAATAAAGCTTTTGCACTATAAACCATTGTCTTCAAAAGCTAATTCATGCAGAGACACAAAAGGACAAAACCCAGACTCTACGATAAAGCACGTTCACAATGACCTGCATGATATAAAGTATTATCCAGTATGGAAGAAACAGGAAACTTAGGCCACAGTGGGAGGAAAAAGCAAAATTAACAGACACTGGGTTCAGCGATGTGGACGCTGGCAGGAAGGTCTGGACGCAGCTGGAAGGACATTTCCTGGACTCCAACAGAGAGATGTATACCATGAGTGAACACATGGGGCATCCAAGAAGAGAAGAGGGCAGTGCTTCCTCAGCGAACCAGGAGGGGCCTCTGGGCTTGCAAAACAGGCCCCTTGCAGCAAGAGACTTGCTCATGCCTTTACAGGAAATTGAATACTGCAAAACAAGAATCCCTAAATTTGAAATTAGAGGGTAAGAGAAATATCCAAATTGCAGTTCAGAGAATAAGAGTTAAATGTAGAAACTAAGGCTCAGGGAATGTGGGGTGATATCAATGATATATATATTCTTGAATATATTATATGTATATCCTGTGTAGATCTTATATCATATATATATATATAATATATATTATAGATACATTATGTAGAGAGTGGGGAAGGAGTACAGATCAGAAAGCTCAAAAGAATCCAAAAAGAGCAAACACATAGAAAGCTGTTCCCAGGACATCAAAATGAAATTCTTACAAATCAATGATGTGGAGAAAATATTAGAGGCATCCAGATAAAGTAAACTCATTTTATCTAGGGGAACAAGTCCAGAAAGCTTCCAGTGACTTGTCAGAAACAGTTCCAGCCAAAAAAGAATAGATTATATCAAAAGGGTGGGGACAAAAGCTTTTCACCAGAGGGCTTCAGAAGCAGTGAGATGCAGCCATTCAGTCTTCAGACAGGAAGATTCTTGGATATGATAAATTGTATTATAGACATTAAGGACTTTTTCCCCCATTTGTATAACTTTTAAAAATATTTATTTAAACAGTAATAATTTAACAGGATTTATAACATGAAAAATAAAATATATGACAACATTAGCACAATCATTGGGAAGAAAACAATGGACACTTATTGTAAGATGGCTTTTAAATGATATATAAGGTGGTGTAGATTATTTGAACACAGACATTGACAGTTAAATATGTGCAATGAAAACTCTAGAGCTATAAGCAAAACCTAAAACCAAGAGGTGAAGCTGTCATCCCTATAGAAGACATAAGGCAAAACAATAAATATACTAAATTGACCAGAAAAATGGGAGAGAGAGAGAAGGAAAAGATGGGAAAATAAAAATCAAATAGGTAAAGCTACACACATAAAGCTACACACAGTCATTTGAATACACACATTAGGGGCAGGCAGACTCAGAACACCAACTGAAAGCTTTCAGACTGATCTAGTAGGAGTCACAACCTGGCTCTCTATGGCAAGCTCACTTTAAAATATGTAATGGTAGATGGGCTGGGGAGTTAGCCCAGTCATTCTGGTGCCTGCCTCACAAGTGCAAGGGCCTGGGTTTGATCCCCAGTAACCACATACAACAAGGCCAGGTGTGGAGACTCATGCCTACCAGCAATCAGAACCACATACCACAGGGCCAGGTGTGGTGGCTCACACCTGTAATTCCAGAATTTGGGAGGCAGAGGCAGGAGGATTGTTGTGAGTTCAAGGCTGAGCTCAGGGCTGGTTTGAACTACAAAAAGTGAAGAGACCTTGTCTCAAAAAAAAAAAAAAAAAAAAAGAGAATGTAATGATAGGAAAATTGAAATAGGTTAAAAATAAAATGCTAGAAAGTGTCATAAAATATTCATATTCTGTGCCAACATTAAGCAACATAGACCTGAAGCCAGGTAACATCACTGTGAGTACATGAGGACATGTATAATGATAGAATTGTCAGTTTGTCAAAAAGAAGTCAACATTTGATGTGTGGACACACCTAATAATGAAACTTCAAAATACATGAATGAAAATCTAATGGAACCAAAGGGAAAAGGCAAATAGGCAATGATAAGTGGAAAGTTCAACACTTTTTGCTTAATTCTTTATAAAATAAATAGAAAATCAGTAGGCATAGAGATCTGAATAGCTATATCAACCAACATCTGAATGATAGGAGAAAAAAAATGTAGTCACTTAGAAAAGAATGCTTATAACCATGCACTAATGTTTTAAAGATTAGGCTCAGCAGCTCTCTGAGTTCTAAATAAAAGTAGGTCCCAAAATGTTGCTTTGACACTGGTTATGGTTTATCCAAAGATGGGGAAATAGAGCCTTCTTGTGAATAGAGATACAAAAATAGTTAAGAAAATGTTAACATGTTAAAGTGTCAATACACATAATAGATAAAATATCAAAAGAAACTAAAGCCAGCACTGGTGACCGGTGGAATCAAAGTGGATCTGGTGCTGGACCTTCCCACATCAAAACGTGGATGACCCAGGCTTGGAGAACTCGCTGGAACCCCCAAGCTCATTTTCCTAACCTGCTGGCCTCTGAGGCGACAGCTCGCGGGTGCTGTGTAGTTAGTCTTCTCTCAACTTTTGAAGGAAACTGACCTCAAGATCTTCATTTTCCTTTGTGGAAAGTATCAGGATTTGGCTTATTTGTGCATTTAACATGTGACATTTTTGATGACGTGATCCACAAATTTAGAACAGAACTATTCATTATTCTCCCCACGATGAAAATGTAGAGGCTACTTACTTCTTCCCTGGGTTTTCATGTAAACCTAGGATATGTGGGTGTTGATGGGCAGAGGGACCCACAGGCGACTTGTCCCACAGCTGAACAGTCCTCAGTGAGGATACCGCAGAACTATTCTACTCTTCTAGAGGCTACTTCCCTCTGTAACTACCTTTTCTTTGCAACACATTAATGACTGTTTCCCAGATCGACCTCTGATGAGTCTTTACGAAACATTTCTTTGGATTCAAACCAAATTGAGGGGGAGTCACAGAATGATCATAATTGGACATCACTCCAGTGGAAATGCAAGAGATTAGTTGCCCTGTCTGTTTGGCAAGAGGTTTCTTGCTCTTGGCAGGATCTGTGGTGTAGAGATAGGCGGCAGACTCGCCTTCTGCCCTGAGGAGAGTGATTCCAGCACGATGTTCTTAAACGTTCTCATCGACCCTAGAAGTTGATTGATGGTTTTTATTAGAAAGTTTTGCTCTATACAATCTCTGGCACTTTTCCTAGAAATAATTTCCTCACCATGTGATAGCCACCCCTTATCATTTTAAATGTATTTACATTTCCTTGAATGGATTTGTCTCAGAACACAGTGCCATGAGGGAAATTGCTGTCCCCCAGCAGCACTGTGGGGACCCACAAGTGTATAATGACGTCCTCACAGCAGGCTTTGGATTGTGTGAGTGAAGATGTGTCGAGCTGGACAGAACCTGCATTAACTAAATTAGTCAGCGTTCCCACAGCACGTCACATCCTCCAGCCACTATTCTGTGAGCTTCTCTGGCTCCCTTCAGAAGATCCCCACCACAGTCCTATGACATGAACACTGGAGTCATTCCCAATTTGCATAGAAGGAAACTGAGGCCTGGAGACATTTGCACAAATTATCCAACAAGAAGTAGCAGAGCTGGAGGCCAAACCAAGCTCACTGATCTGTGGAAGAAAACTTGCCCACAACTTGCTTGTGTCTGTCCTTGTCCAAAGCTGCAAAGCCACTTCTGTTTTCCATGTGTGTGTTGCGCTGCATGCAATGGAACCCTTGAGCAGGTTCATAAAATCAGACTTACTTGGGTTGTGGTTGTGTCTAATGACTGCCCCTCTCTCTTTTCAGTCCCCCCCAAGTTTGTGGTGCAGCCCCGGGACCAGGACGGCATTTATGGCAAGGCTGTTATCCTCAACTGCTCGGCTGAGGGCTACCCCGTACCCACCATCGTGTGGAAATTCTCCAAAGGTATGATGTGACCGGTTCACTGGTCATTTGCCAATCAGAGAGCTATTTCAAAGGTTCCTGGTCTGGGAGATGTGCATCCACGCCATGTCCCCGCCCGTCCTCTCCCCAGTACCCATGTTACACCTCGGTCATGGCCCCAAAAGGTCCTCAGGGAAACCGGGTGGGGCAGGCGGGCTCCTGAGGCAGGCCCTTCGCACACCTGGCAGAGGCGTGCCCTGTCTACCTAGGTGAGAGTGCTGTGCTCAGCGTCCAGACCCTGGCAAGCCCAGACATGGGGTGCAGAGTGAGCTATCAGAACTGCTCACTGTTGGAGATTAAGTGATTTTTTAAGTTAGAATATAAAACCTTTGATGTTTTAAATGTTTACTACTTACCTTGGAACAGTGACAAGGAAGCTTAGATCTGTTGGTACTAACAGCCCACTGGACCTGCGGGCTGCAGGTTCGCCACCCCTGCCCGGGAGTGTGCAGGGAGCCGACCGTCCCCTTGCTGCTTCCTCAAAGCGGTCCTGTAAGTGGCCAGAGCTCTGGCCTGACTCCTGACAAACACTCCTCTCTGAGGCCTCAGCCACCTTCCCTGGGCGCTCGTGCCATGAACACTATGGAGAGAGATACACCCTGGGAACATGTGGAGACTCCATCATGTGATGATGTGGAGATAGGTAAACATCCCACATCCATAGCATCTTTACTATTAGGAACATTTCCCATGATCCTCATCTTCTCCAAAATGGCTTCTTAGTGTCTGCTGGGTCAACAGTCCCTGTTTCTCCCACAGGCTGTTTCCAGGTCTCTGCCCCTGCGCACAGTGCCACGGCAGGCCTCTGTGCCTCTGTGAGGGTGCTGTGTGGAAAACAAGGCTGGCTGCCTGGATAGCTCTCCGCCTGTTCTGGCCATGGGTGCAGGGGTCACCAGCCATGTGAGGGGTGTGTGTGCCCTGTGCCCGCCCTTGCAAGATGGGAGCTAGTATTTTAATCTGTCCACTGTGCTGGGTGACAGTGGCTTCCCTTTGCATTACTTATTGAAAATACATGCAAACACTTCACGCTGTGTTCACATGACATATCACTTTCTTCTCTGAAGAATTTCTTATTCACGTCACTTGCATACTTCTCTCCATGCCCTACTTGTTGGAAGGAGTTTTGTGCAGATCTTGTCATCCTCTGTCGCAGGTGGCACAAGCACTTTACCCCTCCTGTCACTGACTCACAAGCTAGTTACAGTAGCTTTTTCATTTTTAAATTTCCTATGAAATATCAAATCATCAATGAAAACCTCAAAAAAGTTTATTCCCCATCTTATAACATCAAAGATAACCAGAGATAATTGTTGGAAATATGTTTGATCTGACTTCTGACATCTGTACCCCCAAATTATATATTTATAGTTATGAATTTTTAAAAAAATTTGATCTTATGACAGGTCCTGGTTTATACTCTTTGTTTTAGTTTAACAGTATGCCGTGAATGTCCTTCCGTGTCAAAAAATACAGGTGTTTAGTATTACTTCTTAATGTCTGTGTAAAGTTTGCATTAAGTGCTCTTAACTGTCACTTGTCTTGGCTAAGACTGAGGTCAGCGACAAACCTTCAGAAAGATTCGCTTCTCATATGTTCTCCCAATGCATCTAGCTTAGATTTAACACCTCACTTTTTACTTTTTGCTCCAAGTTGACATGTGTTTGTACCTATTTAGTTATACCTACTTATGGACCACAACATGATGCTGCTCTGCTTACAAACTGTGAAATGATCAGCAGGTGGAGTCTACTCATTGACCAACCTCTCTGAGTCCTCCCTCCCTGCTGGTATAACTACTATTCTACTGTATTTCTGTCAGAACAACCATTTCAGATTCTGCATATACATTAAAAATGTATACCATACATTTTTATTGGGAGGAGTTGGAAGGAGCCCAGGGCCTCGCACACACTGGGCAACTATTCAGTCACTGAGCTACATCCCACGCTGTCCAGCTTGTGATCCTCCTCCTGTGCCCCCTGAGGAGCTGGGACGACAAGCCTGTGCCACTGCCCTTGGCCCCCAAGTCCTTCTAGTCCCTGGCTGTTTCACTTAACATAATGTCCTTTAACTTACCCACGTAGTCATAGGTGGCAGGATTTCATGCTCTGCGTCTGGCTCCCATAAGTCATCTGGATTCAGTCTTCTTGAACCCTAGCAGTAGTCCTGCCCCGCTTGGCTCCTGCACCTGGAAGACACGCACAGGAGAGGGGTATCTCTCAGGGCTCCATGAGAGAGGAAGACAGTGGTAGTGGCAGGGCTCTGTTCAGCTGTGTCAGCAGCTGCCATCTTGTGCTGTCAGGGGAGGAAGAGGGTGGGGCGGGTACTGGAACAAGATGTCTCCCGGAAGTGTTTCTTCTGTTGGAGGTTATGGATTTTTTTCTCTTAGAAAGATGTCCTAATGACTCTGATCACGTTGATCTTTGTCAATGCGCTCCTTCCCTGGGGATACTTTTCTATGAGAGGGCTGCTGGCTCCAGGAGTGAACCATGTTTACAGCTCTCATGACGTGCTGACAGTTTGCTAGCATTTTATTTTTTTTACATGATCTCCCTCAGTTCTCAATAGTGCCTGCTTATTATAGCCAGAACCGTCTGCATAAGATCTTTCTTCTTAAAGATTTCCCAACCCACCAATAGAGGTCTGTTATGCAGTGTTGTTTTAATTGCGCAAATGATAAAGGAGTTTCTTTTTAAAAAAATTTAGCCTAGTTTATGGAACACATTTCCTGTAGTCAAAGCAGTCACTAAGGACTGAAGTGCACACTCAAATAGGCGGGCTCAGGCTGTTTTCCCGAGAGATGCAGCAACAATCCCAGGCTGCCAGCTTCCAGAGGAGCGATCTAAACACAAGGTGAATATTTAAATTTTAAAATTTATTGCAGTGAAAGACACAATTGCCATGAATCCCTCTCCCTTGAACACATTATTACATCATTTTGCCACTTTTGAAACAGAGAGGCAAGTCCTCTTTCTTATCATCATGAGGCATGATCCAAAATACGGTGAATGCAATCAAGTATCATCAACTGAAAAGCCTCCTAAAAGTATGGTGCTGTGTTGTCATCCACCTTAATCACCAAAACTGGCACCATGTGACTCCAACTCTTCCCCAAAGTCAAAATGACCATGGCAGGAAATGCTATGGATCCACTGGGGACATCAAGGCAGCCAGGACAGTACAGCTAAAGACACCCAGAAAGAAGATTCAGAGCTGCTGCAGACAGGGAGGAGCACGATGAGGTAGATGTGTGTGAAGCAAGGGGAGGATTCCGGGGGTGTCATGGAAATGTGCCTTCTGTTGTAAGAAATTAATTTTTTTAAATTTACACCTTCACTGTAATTTTCAATCCTAGCTCCCACATTGTGGTAGCTCAAGGTATTGTTTCAGTCAGCTTTTCTTGTCTATGACAAAATACCTAAGAAAAACAGCGTAAAGAAGGAAAGGTTCCTCTTGGCTCTCGGTTTTGGAGGGTTTGATCCACCTCGGCCCCCACACAGCTGAGCACTGCAGGTGGAGTGCCCCCAGGGCTTCATCTTTGTCCTTGAAAGTATCAAAGAGTAAGGCAAAGTCTAGATATGTGCGGTCTCCACCTTCCTGGGCTTGTTTGTGTCGGTTTTCCCGTAGATGTGGTGGGATTAGTGTGTAGATTCGAGTCATCTTTCCAGTTTTAAAATGCTTTATACCTAGAAATATGTGTTCTCTTCTGTGACTCTTCCTTTTGAGGACTCCAGCTGTGACGTAAGGGGCCATCACCTGTCACTATCACTGTGACTTTCTCTCTCGTCCTTTAACTCAGTTACGTTCCTGTTAATTTATCTGATGGTCCCCAGTTTCTCTTCTCCACAAGTCTCTTCTCTCCCAAACCTCCCTCTGTGCTCTTCCCACTTGCTCCACTGGCCCTCAGATTACCTCCTTTCTCCAGCTCCGATTTCACTCCCAAGATCTGGCTTTACAGGCAAGTGACTATTTGCAGGTTTCATTGGAGTCACGGCAACATTTTCTGGGGAGACTTTAGTACCTGATGTTTTTCTATTTCGTTCTTCCAGTTTTCCTGTGGTAACTTTGCTAGATGCTGCTCCCTTTTGAATATTGGCCTATGAGGAAAACCTGTATCCCCAGAAAGAGACTGCTTACTTTCCCTGCATCTTTCTGATTCTCAGGCCCAGCCCAGGCCTGGGGGAGCCCCAACCCATGCAGACTGTTCTCATAGATACAGGGTTTGCCCCCCCCCACAGCCTCACTGTCCCAGTGCAGCCAAGATGCACAGTGTGCCCACTCTCCCTGGCATTTCTGCACTCACCTCTGCTTGGTTGCCCATGTATGTGTCACAGATGGGATGTTGGCTTTCCTGATTCCACAGAAAATAGTTTATATTCTTAGAACTGTTTCTCCTATTTGTTTTTTTTTATTCTTCCCAGGAAGAAAAAGAGAGATGCTGGCTTCTGCTTCCATTTTCAAACCCTCAAACTTACTATTTAAATGGAAAGACACAGTAAATTGGGATTTTATTTTAAAGAAGCAAGTGACAGTGATCTAAGATAAGGGAGTGGGTATGGACACACCTTCCTCAGAGACAGTGCTGGCCCGACTCACCTGAGGTCCTGGGTTCGATCCCCAGCACCACAGACAAACAGTAATGATGAAGCATTGCTGAGAAAGAGCAGAAGTCCTCAGTTAGGTGGACGAGCTATGAACCCACCTTCCACCACACTGGCTTCCTGTGTGTGCACACGCAGCTACTAACCCTGCAGGAGCCAGTTTCTTCTGCAAAACAGATTGGAGGTTTAGTGTGACCATTCAACGGGATGATTCCTAGGGGCAGTCAGCCACATCCTGCTGTCTTTGTCATCACTTATGTGGCCAGACAGTAGTCCTCAAACCGCTTAATGGATAGCCCAGCCTTTGCCCATTACATTAAAGTTCTTTGTAGTCATGACACCGTGTAGATACAGGAGCCAGATTCTAGTCCTCTCTGTGACACTGAATCACATGCTCACATACTGCTGGGCGCTCTTCCTCTTCCTAGTGTATTGTGTGACAATACTCCTCTGACTTATTTTCTTTTTCAAAAATATATTAGCATTTTTATATGGATCATTGTTTGTTTGGTTCCTCTATATGAATAATTTGAAGAAAATTTTTATTAAATTTCTAAACACTTGTTCTGGAAGAGTGGGAGGAGGATAAGTATAGAGTGACCAAGGACCCAACATGTTAGATACAGAGGCTTCCCCTGGGGCCCAAGCAACCTCTCCATTTCCAAATCTGCTTTTGTTCTGTCCACGAACCACATCAATGCTTTTTCCATCTACACAAAGAAGTGAGTGTGTGCCAGTCTCTGTCCAGTTTTCTCTAATGCTCTGGCTTTTGAGTGGAAGGGCCTGTGCCCTCCGAGTGCCCCATCTGTCCTCTCTCATGCAAGAGGAGATGCTTTCCAGCGCCAGGGTACCTGCTGGGGTGAGGGGCTCCTCCTGCCTGCTTCTCCTCAGCGGGTTTGCTCCCTGCTGCTGTCAGCCACAGCACGAGCACTTTCCCTCCGGATCCTAGTTCCCCTCCCCCCTCTTCTCCCGGAGGCTCTGAGTGTCTGTCACCATTTGGGGCGGAAGCAATTCTGCCTGTGCTCTGTCTTCTCTTGCTGTCCCCAGAGGAGCTGTTGGAAGTTGGCAGGTTTTTCTTCCAACGTGTGGCTGACCAGGGGCCTGGCCAACCCGGCACCAGCCCTGAGCCCCTCTCCTGCTGCTCTCACCTTCCCACAGGAATCAGTGCTGCATATCAGGCTCCCAGGGCCACTAGAGACCTGATTCTTTCATTGAGAAATGTACAAAAATGAAACCAGATACTCAGAATCATTCCCTGGGGCCTCCGCAGAAGGTGCCCAGGGCCAGACAGTGAACCGCACACCTGGTCAGGGCACCTCCCTAGACTGTTCTCCATTTCAACAGATTGCCCAGACGTGGCTTCCTAGTCCTTCCCACATCTTCTGTCCCAAGGCCAAGGTGGTATCTCAGGGACCCTGCCACACCCTCAAAGCCTGTGTCACAATATCCTGAGGATCCTCGGCAGGGGCAAACCCAGGCTCCGAGGTGAGCAAGTTACCTCTAGGACATGTCTTCTGCCACCACAACACCAGTGCTGACCTTCACTGAGATGGCCAAGGTCATCTGATCTGCAGTCCTGAGACCCGCTCTGCAAGTGCTCAGTGTCCATTCAAAAAACGAGTCTGGAAAGGCAGGTGCTCCAGAATAGAGCACGCTTCTGTAAATGCATGTCATGTCCCATCCTCTTTAGAACACAGAGGCTTCGTGTTGTAATAGGTCAGTTCCAGGCGAGATGATATGGTTTTCCAGTCCTTCAAAATTCACTCCCACGCTCTTTAAAATATGTTTCCATCAGTCCCTGTTGTGGTACATAATGACCATGTCCCTCAAGGGGAGTTGGTCGGTGTCCATGACACATCTTCATTCCCATCCTGCCCCTTCACTCCATCTCCAGGTTCCCTTTCCCTTCCCTCTGCAAAAGATCTGTCTCTCTGTTTCTTATTATCTATCTTTTATTTTGCTCTTTATTTATATGTTGGTTTCTCATCTATAAGAAACTATTTAATATTTAAGCTGTGTGTCTTTTTTATTTCACTTAAAATTATGGTCTCGAGGTGCCTCCATTTTCCTACAAATGATTTGAGTGCATCCTCCTGCCCCATGGTGCTCCATGGTGTGCAAACACCACGTTCTCTTTATCTCTTGATCTGTTGGTAGACATTGAGGCCTCTTACCAGACTGAGCTATTGTGAGTTGTGCTGTTAGAAACCTGAGTGTGCGTAGATCACTGTGATACAATGTCTTTAGCTCTTTGGGGAAAAAACCAAGAAGAAGAATGTGGGTCAAGTGGAGTTTTTAGTTTTTGATGAATTTCCATAGTGGTTTGTAGAGCGATTATACTAGTTTACATTCCCACCAACAGTGATAAAGGGGCTCTTTTCCCTCATAACATCATTAATTATAATTCCAATTTCTTTTTTTTTTTTTTTTTTTTTTTTTTTTTTGAGACAGAGTCTTCCTTTTATAGTTCAGGCTGGCCCTGAGCTCAGTCTTGAATTTACAGCAGTCCTCCTGCCTCTGCCTCCCAAATGCTGGGATTACAGATGTGAGCCACCAGGCCCTGCTCTGTGGTATGTGGTACTGATTGCTGGTGGGCGTGAGTCTCCACGCCCTGCATTGTTTTATGCGGTTATCAAGGATCAAACCTGGGCCCTTGCCCTTGCAAGGCAGGCGCCAGAACCACTGAGCTAAATCCCTGGCCCTATAATTCGATTTCTTGAATGTAGCTATTTCTTCTAGAGGAACCTCAGCATTATTTTGATTTGCATTTCTCTAACACACATTAATGGTCAACAGTTTTTTCCGGTATTTTTTGACTACTTACATCCTCTTGAGGTGTCTTCATTTCTGTTGCCAGGTTTTTGATTGGGCCTTTTATTTTGGGGAGACTAATTTTTTGTTTCTAATATACTCCTTCATCCTGCTCCCTAGCTTGGAGATGTCCCTGTGACCCCAGTTTCCCTGTCCAGTTGATTTAAAGAATTGGGCCTACTTAGGGTCCACTCGTGCCCCAACCTTTCGTGTCAGCTTGCTAACCTTCGCTGTGAATATGTCCCCTCTGCTTCCCTGTTTTGAAACCTGGTCTCTGAATTGCCCCTGAGTCTTGCCTTGGTCCCTCCTGGGGGACCGGTTTCTCTAATCATGGCCTCTCCTTACTCTTCGTAAAAATCAAACACGGCCGTAAAATCAACCAGCAGAGGCTGCGGCCCACCCAGGTCTCACCCCTCCTCTCTGCCCTCAAACTGATTGGAGCTCCACTTATGCCAGTGCTGGCTCTGAATGCCTGCATCACAGACCCTAGTCCAAGTTACTGGGACAAAACACCTCAGAATGAAAACCTCAAGGTTGAAAGGCTCCTCTGGACTCAGGGTTTCAGCCCATGGTCAGCTGGATCTGCTGCTCAGAGCAGAAAGCTCCCAGCAGATGGCGCAGTGGAGGAAGGCTGCTCGCTGTGTGGCGCTCAGAAGCAGAGAGAGGGAAGAACTGCACTGATCCGCTTGCTCCTTCCTCCGTTTGTGTTCTGCCCACGCCCCCAGGATACTGGATGGTGTCATCCACTTTCAGGGCAAGTCTGCCTCTCAATTCGCTGTCCCACATGCCAGTCATCTCTGGAAACACCCTCACAAAACCATCCACAAGTGTATTTTGTTGATTTCCTTGGCATTTACCAGCCCAGTCAAGTTGACAGTCAACATTAATGGTCAAGGACCTCATTAAGCATTGGTTCACTGGAACCCCACTGATCTCTCAGCCTTCCCAACAGGATCTGCTCTCCTGAGTACCAGTCTGCATAGGCTGTTAGGGCCCAGATATGATCCAGTGTCCCCCGTCTCCTCTCCAGCCTAATGTTATGATATGAATCCTGAATTAATCCGGGGAGAGAGTGTCAGGAATCCCAAAAAGGACAAGAAGATATCTCCCTGCAGCCTGGTAGGAATCAGCCCAGCTTCACAGTGCAGTGTGGGTCCCCCAGGCACAATAAAGCAGCTGCTGTCATGTGTCTCCTGGTAAGGACAGTGGCCTCACTAAGCAATGATGAGTCTGTGGAAAAGGGTAATCAGCATAACAGGAAAAGAGTTTCTGACATACTACTTTATTTTCTTCCTTGAATAGTGTGAAAAAAAACTTGTCAGAGGTAAAAACCTCCTGTCTTCCCCTGTACTAGTACAAGTGGAACCTCAGAGGCTGGACCTATGGGGGATGCCCGTGGAGGAGGAAGTGTATGGCAGTTACCCAGGGTGGGGGCTGCCTCCTCACAAGCCCAGGTGCCCATCTGGCCTTGCTTGCCTTTCTTTCCCCCTCACCTCCATCCATCCACTCTCTCATTTCTTTCCCTAGGAACTTTCTAACAATCTTGCACAGAGGCAGCAAGATGGCCTGGTGCGGGGGATATCTGAGGAGCCCTCTTTCTGGGAGAGCTGAAGGCCATGGATGGCAGACACAACTGTGAAGGGCTCCCAGCCCCAGTGCTAAGTCACATCGTCCATGTCACCCGGGATACACCCCTTGACACTGAATCAGGCTGGTTCACAGCTTACTTTTCCAATAGTTGGGTAAAGGAACAGTGCTCCCTCTTGCTGTTAAAACACAGTTCTTCACCCTTAGATCCAGAATTACAATCCGGCTGCATGGGTAGGTTTCCTCAGCATAGAAAGAAAGGAATTCAGGGGAGAAGGCTGCATGGCACAGTGAATATGATCACGGGCAAACTTTTAAAAGAAACTGCTTGATGCTCTCAGTTAATGGATGGTGTTTTTCAGTAAGGGTGAAATATAGGAGTTTGAATCATGTACAATGTATCAAGGATGGGGCAAATAAGGCCACCTTTTAGGTGTTTGAGATACTGTGCATAAAAACCTGAGAATCTGCCCCATCAAAGGCAGCAGCTACCATTGAGCCTGAAGCACCATCTGTGGAAGTTCTCCTGGAGGCTGGCTGATCACCATGCACCCATGTGCCAGCTCCACAGAAGACTGTGATAGTTTCTCTGTCCTCACTGTCTCCAGGTTGCTTTAAAATGCCTCTCACCAGCAAATTAATAAGCCACAGGCGGATAAACAGAAGATCCAGGAAATGTAGTTTTCAGGCCTCTGGCCCTGGAATTTAGGGAAGAGTTTAGAGAGGAGGTAACAGTGTTGAGTATCCAGACAACCTTGGACACAAATCACAGATATCATGTCCCCAAAGGTGATGATGGACGTACTTCTCATGGTCTTGTGGGCAGCCCTTCAGCTTGGTACACAACCACTGTCTCTGGACTGTACCTCCTTCCTCCTCTGGCCTCTTCTCTGTGGCCCGAGCTGCTCAGCCAGCCTGTGCAGGGCCAGTGGTCACCACCAGCTGCTGAGTCTTCTCAGGGGCCCCCACTGTGGCTTCCAGACTCTTTTCCTCTCATTGTCACCTCTTAGCATTGCATTTGCTCTTGCCCCGAAACCTACCAATTTGTCTCAGCCAGAGAACCTGGCTCTGAAGAACCAGACCAGGCCCTGCCCGGCCCTGAGACAAGGGTACTGTGGCCTGACTCCTCCTCAAGAAGGAAGACACTTGCACACCTGCCATTCGAGTGGCCTCCGAGCTCAGAGGAATCCTCTCCGTCATCCTGTTCTCTTTCAAATACATCTCATTCCTCACTCAAGGGAGACTCCTTCCAGTCCTACGTGTAGATATCTGCATTTTCATTCAGTCTCATTTCCCTTGATGGAAACAGTTCTGTATTATATGTCAGCGCATCACTCTCTCGTCACGTATGATGAAGTCAGATATAAAGAGAGTGAGCCACTTACTCAAAGGTGCAGTTAGCCTGAGAGTGTCCGAACCTAAGTCCCTGTGCTCTTAGCCAAGACCCATAGTTACCCAAGAGGGAGAGATGGAGCAGCAGTTTACTGGCTGAGGCCTGCACAGTGGGTTCCCGTCCCTGCTTCAGAGCCCTGTCTTTTCAATGTAACAGAGCAGTCAGCCACCTTGACCTGGCCAGTCAGTCAGTACCTGCCTTGGTTGGTGCCTTAACATTTCCTCTCCATGTCACGGAGCCTTGAAATCTTCCTCACCACCTCAGCTCACCCCAGAAAATCAACAGCCACTTAAAGTGTGCTGCTTTCTACCATGCATCTTCTAGCTCATTACCTGGACTGTTTACCTGTTTACCTGGTGCTGACAAGAAAGACCATCTGATTTATATATCACACATGGTTGGTTAAAGTTCACTCTTTGGAATTATGATGAACCAAATGTAGGTGACCAATAATTACATCAAATCATGGCCTGGCAGAGACTGCTTCCGTCACCCACCGTGAACTTGGCCCAGCTCTGTATACCCCGCGGGGTGAGTGTTCGGGAGTCCAGCACGCAGGACCAGATCTAGGCATGAAGTGAATTCTCAACTTAACCGCATTTTTCAGAGGAAAACAGAATATTTAATATTTTCAAATGCATGTATACTTTATATATGTCTCCATTAGTTCCTTTAATAATAAGCAGGCTCATCTCAGGCCAGACAAGAGTAAGGGGATTACTCTTTTGCACTATTTAACTGAGACAGACAAGTGATCTAGTTGTGTTTTACACAACTAGTTGTCTTTACAAGGTTGTGTTATAATTCTTTCCTATAAATGTATCAACTGTTAAAAGTTATTTTTCTGGTGAAAATTCTCTGAGAGAAGAAAAAAGTATGTGGTATTGTCATGGACGGTCCTCTTACTTTTGTAAATTTTGCCAGTATTTTTCTAGATGTTCAGGATTGTTTTGACAAACTTTTACATGATTTGTATATCACATACTCCTGAGAGTTCCCAATTTTCTGTCTCAGGACATTTTAAAAAATTCTGTGTTCGGAATATGTGTCTTAGACTGGACTAACTCTCAGGTTATCAGGGAGAGGAAATGGGCATTCTTAACAGATTTTCAGAGTGTAGACAAATTTAAGTACTTAAATAAAAGTCAGAGGGCTTTTCTTTCATTTTTAGGGTCCAGTAAAGTCCTTTATCCTTACACTGAAGAATATTTTCTCCATGAGAGCTAACTCTATAATTTACCAAAGCAAATCCATTAAAGTATGATCTACTTTTACAAAAGAAA
Organism: Petromus typicus; assembly: GCA_004026965.1. NCBI lineage: Eukaryota > Metazoa > Chordata > Mammalia > Rodentia > Petromuridae > Petromus > Petromus typicus. Next base: position 18,566 of record PVIR01022041.1, read on the forward strand.
AGATATATCATCATCTCCACAGATGGAAAAGCAGCTGATAATATTCAACATCCAATTCTGACAAGCACAACACACTTTTTAAAAAATTATAAGGTAAAAATACATAAACACTTTTTAAAATTCGAAGTGTTTTAGAACATTATGAAGAAAACAAAAAAAAATCCATGTAGAAAGATGGACAATGAGTCTAATGGGCTGTGTATTAAGAACATGTAAAAATGGATATGAATTAATGAAAAGGGTGCTTTAAATTATTTACAAGCCAAAATAAAAAATACAAAAGAATGCAACCTGCAAGTTAATATGTAACTTATTTGTTTTGATGAAAATTAAAATGATTAATAATATACATACGTGATGAAAAAATTTAACTGTTACCCAATCCAGATGGAGATAAAATTAGTACATTGCTTAGGGAGCCATTAATCAGTGTAGGTTACCCTCTTGATGTGGGTCACTTGGGGTCAGAATTTCACTCCAAAGGTAGCCCCTCAAGCTCCCTACCCTACACCTCCTCTGCAGATGGCCTCAGGGGAGATGTTCCTTCCTCTGAAGGTCTTTAAGATAGAGTCAAATAATTATAAAATGATTAAATAATTAGAAGCAAGACTTTTGTGAATAAAGAGGAGAAGAAGAGATGAAGGGAGAGGAGGGGAATGGGAGAAACAAGAATCAAGACATGTCGTGTACAGGTACAGACTCTCTCTGATGAATGTGATCCCGAAGGATATCTAAGTTGTACCAATATCTAAGTTGATATCTAAAATCAAATTTTTAAAAATTCAAACCTTAACAATAATTAGAAACAGAATGAAAACAACAGCAACACAACCACATGTACTTCCTGTGTGCAGTGCCTACGTCAAGAATGTCCGGGCTTACATCACCCCATGACAGAGGCTTCTTCCTGTCCACACTGTGGGGGCTCACAGAATGTAGTACAGGTGACCAGCTGCTGTGTAACAAATTATACCAAAACTGAGCCGCCCAAAATAATACTCATTTGCTGTGTGCCCCTTTCTGTAAGCAGCAGGCTGGCCACCTGGCTCTGGTAACACCCACACTGAATGCACTCCAGGTGTCCGGTTCTGGAGCTTTTGATTCCCGCACTTTCGGGCTTCACAGTGCCCTTGGTCCCTGCCATGGGCCTCTCCCCAGGGTCCTCAAAACTCAGGCAATGCCCACTCTGCAGGAAGGGCGGGAGAGCAGCCGGAGCAGGAGCAGGAGCCACTCCACCTCCAGGATCAGAGCTACTCACTTAGTATTTACTACAGCATGAATGCTCAGAAATTGACCGATGCATTCCATTTGTGTAAACAGAGGTTTCTTACATGCTCAGAGAATGTCAGGATGTCTGTCATCCCCTGAAGATGGAAATCAGAGAAAGAAAAGAGACATTTATCTTGTTTTTAATCCTGTTTTTAAAAATTCTCTTAGTCCGGGTCCACTGTATGCAATATTTGCTTTCCTGGTGAGAAGCTGGTGTCTTCACAGAACATAGTTTATTCTTTTTTGATTCCTTTCTCCCTCCTCCATCACCCCCTTCCTCCGTCTCTTGATCTCCTTCTCACTAGAGAAAGAGCTGTGTCACTACATCCTATTATCTATCTTTTATTGTGCCCTTTATTTATATTTTAGGTTTCTCATGCAAGAGAAACCACATGATACTTAAGCTTGTGTGTCTGATTTATTTCACTCAATATCACTATCTCAAAATGCATCCTTTTTCCTAAACGGACTCCAGGTTTATGTAGGTACCAGTTTTGCATTTCTGATGGAAAATTCACAGGATTATCATGTTTTTAAACCCTATTGTGTAAACCTTACTTGTAGAGAGCTTTTATCATTCAGTAATTTCATTTATTATTTTTCGAAACAGACACTCATTTATGTGTTCACTCAGGGTCAAACATTTAAACCTATTTGTGTGGGCCAGGGATTCAGCTCAATGGTTCCGGCGCCTGTCTTGCAAGCGCAAGGACCTGGGTTCAATCCCCGGTAACCACATACCTATACTGGGTGTGGAGACTCACACCCAGCAACAACCAGTACCATATACCACAGTGCCAGGCATGGTGGCTCACACCTATAATCCCAGCACTTGGGAGGCAGTGGCAGGAGGATTGCTGTGATGAGTTTGAGGCTGAGCTCAGGGCCAGCCTGAACTATAAAATGAGACCCTGTCTCAAAAAAACCTAAAAAAAAATAAAATAATAAAACTATTTGTGAGATTCCTTATCAGTTTTAAATTAATCTATATTATATGTTTCTAGAATAATTTTACATTTTAGACATTGTGGCTATTTCTCTACTTGTAGGGAGTAAAAGAATAGCTTTTCTCACTTTGTCCCACTTTATAAAATGTTCATAGTTAATCCCAAGGAAAGCAACATAGTGAAATGATAGTAAAATATCATTTTTAAACTTTTATTATTTCTGATTTTGAGTTCCTTCTAAATAAGATGATCTTTTTAAAAAAAATTGTCTACTTAGATAGCCAAGTATGACAGCACATGCCTATGATTCCAGCACTCTGGGAGGCTGAGACAGGAAGATTGCAAAGCTGAAGCTAATATGGACAGCTTACTGATTTGGAAAGATCTTATCTCAACATAATAAAAAAGTTCACTGATTTGTGTTGTTAAGTCTTTCCTCTGTGGTGTTCAGTCTGCTAATCAAGCTTTTTAATAAATTGTTCATATCTAATATTTCTTATTCACTCTCCTCAAAACCCACAGCTTGAAGGAGGAGATGTTTATTTCAGGACAAAGCAGAAATGGCATGGTGGACAGACAGCTGTCAGGGCCTGGCAGGTACAAAACAGAGAGAGAGAGACAGAGACAGAGAGACAGAGACAGAGACAGGGAGAAGGAGAGAGAAAGAGAGAGATAGAGAGACACTGGGAGAGAGAGAAAGAGAAAGAACCCAGGAAGAGAACCCCTTTTCCGGCCCAGCCCGGTGAGGAACCCCTCTAACCAGAATCCTGTCCTAATAGCATACTTCACCCTGGACTCTGGCATGCTGAACACCTCACCCCATGATCCAGTCACCTCCAAAAGCCCCACCACTAAGCACAGGAGGCTGAAGGGGACAGTCCACGTCTCAGCCATAACTAATACTGTGTTTCTTCTTCCCATTACTTTATCTGTGTTTATAATTTTAATATTTCATCTGAATTCTTTCATGTTTTCATGAATATTAATCATGATGATATTAATCACAGAGAGGGAGAGAATGAGAATGAATCAAAGAAAAAAATAGATTTCTAAAAGGAAAAGCTAGCACTCTTAGACAAAGACTTTATAATCATTATGAATCTATTTTTTCTTTGATTTGATCTCTCTCTCTCTCTCTCTTTCCCTCTCTTTCTCTCTCTGTCTCTCCCCTTTCTGTCTCTCATGTGGTCTCATAATTTTCTGTTGGATTCTGGTCATCATGTGTAAAAAGGAAAAGTAAAGTTCCAGACATGGTGGTGCATGCCTGCAAACCCAGCCAGCTGAGAAACCGAGGCAAGAATATTGCAAGCTCAAGCCCAGTCTGAACAACTTGGTGACATAGAAAGGCTTTGTATCAAAATTTTTAAAAAGCAGGAAGGGGATGTGGCTGGGAGTGAAGGTGGTGGGTTCAATCCCCAGCACCTGCATCGTACTAAGCAGGACGAGGAAGCAGAATTGTAGAGACTACAAGAAGTTGCAATTTCCTACTTCTTTAGTTTTCACCTGATTATCTGCTCTGTTCTTTTCCTTTTATCATGTGCCAAGGGTGGATTATTTCATATAGCTCACATCTCCTTTCAAATGTGCCAGTTGCCTATGTCTCCAGATTTCTGATTTAATCAAAGAAAAATGTGATTTTGCAGGTGAACAGAGTATGTCCTTGCTGAGGCAAGGAAAACACTCTACTCACTCTCCGAAGCCTTAGCAGAAGACAGCACCTTTGCTGTTAAGGAAGCAAGATCTTCTGGAAGCATGATCCACTTCCTGTTACACAGACAGGAAGTTCTGGGTGCAGACCCACTTCTTGTTACTCAGAGAGGAAGTTCTCCTAGATGCACGATCCACTTCTTGTTACTCAGAGAAGAAGTTCTGGGTGCACCTACTTCTTGTTACTCAGAGAGGAAGTTCTTCTGGGTGCAGACTCACTTCCTGTTACTCAGAGAGGAAGTTCTCCTAGGTGCATGATCTGCTTCCTGTTAATCAGAGAGGAAGTTCTTCTGGGTGCAGACCCACTTCCTGTGTCTCTGCCATGCTCAGGGAAGGCACAGCCAGTCTGTCACCCAGAGCTCCAAGGCCCCTGGGCTCTCAGTTATCAGCTGGGTGCAGAGCCACAAGGGTGCCTCCCTCCTCTTGCTTTTTGGGCAACTCCCCCCCAGCACCTGCCTCCGCCCACACTGTGAGCTCCCGATGGCAGATCCCCACACCTTCAACCTAGGACCGCACCACAGCAGGCTCCCAACGCCCAGACCCAGAAGAGAGAAGCCTTTCTTGGAAGAGATTTGCAAGGCTAAGTCCCCATCCTCAGGCCTCAGGGCAGGCAGTGGGGCCGCTGATCCACACCAGTTTCCCCAGGAATCCCAAGGCCTTCTTCCTCTGATCCATTATTTCTAAAACGCTCTTTTTGGGAGAGTTTCTCATCTCCCCGCCATGTGTCCCCTCCCCTCTGTGATGTTAGTGTGTTCCATCTGTGCCGTCCTCTTCCTGTGGGAGCCCAGGAAGAAGAGCACTGGGTCCCTCTGCACTGTCTTCATGCAGTGACTGGACGCAGTATAGGAAAATGTTACCAATATCTGCAGCACAGTGTCCCTCCACTGCGACAAAGCTGCCGAGAAGAAAACTGCAGAGCCGGCACTCTCTTTGTAGCCTCCTTGTGTGCGGCAGCTAAGACTTCAAATGCCACCTCCCTGGAGCATCACCATGTTTACACTCACACAAAATCCCAGGGAACAGGGAAAATTTATTGAGTACTGTGGGCAATGTCTACTTCTGTGATTGTTCTACTGTGATGTCTTTGAATAATTTATCAGCTACTTAACACTCATCAAGTTCAGCTTTTCATGTAGAAACTCTCTGTAAGCGCTCTGATTTTTTATCTCTGACTTTAAAACGCTGTCATTTTCAATAAATGCATTTTCCCCAAACAGGAATTTCCATGCTGGAGGAAAGGATAAAGCCCCATGTGTAGCCTGCACCTCCCTTGCTGTGGCCTCTGTGTGGCCCGGATGTGCCCTGGGTTCCTGCACCTGGCATCACAGCCCTTTCTCCCATTCTTTCCCAGGTGCTGGGGTGCCCCAGTTCCAGCCAATCGCCCTGAATGGCCGCATCCAGGTCCTCAGCAATGGGTCGCTGTTGATCAAGCACGTCGTGGAGGAAGACAGCGGGTACTACCTCTGCAAGGTCAGCAACGATGTGGGCGCGGACGTCAGCAAGTCCATGTACCTCACGGTTAAAAGTAAGGAAGAAGAATGTTCGTTTTCCTACTGAGGTCTCTGGGGGCGTAGCTTTGCCATTGTCTCCCTACACACCTGTATCCGAGCAAAACGAAACCACAGAAATCCACAGGTCAGCTCCTGCAGGGGTTCATGTGTCATATTTGTTGCCCCAGAAACATGTCTGACGGCGGTACAAAGCCCAAGGACAGTGGTGCCAGCTGAGGACAGAGCCTGTTCTCCCCCTGGGGCTCCTGCTGGTGCCTGTGCAGGGCCTGAGCTGCCCTGTAGATAAACACCCCTCTAGTCACTTTCCACACCCCAGGAGCTGGACCCCAGTGGCTGGCTTGTCTGAGCTGTGCTCACTGACAAATGATTGCATGTCCAGTAGGTAATGAATGGCTCGGGTTCATTTATAATACTTTTCTGGTGGATAAAATATGATTTCTTCTCAAGAAAGCTTGGCTCAAACTCCATTTGTTTTAATTTTTAAAAAATTTCTACTATTGCTAGTTGGAAAGATCTTTCTCAGATCACTTAATAGGAAGGTTGGATGTGGAAGGTGAATTTTGGAGGGAGGGATGTGTGTACATGTGTGTGTGAACTGTGAAGACTTGCTACACCAAGTGGTATCCACACCAATTCAGTCAGAATTTATTTTAGTCTATTATTTCCAGAAAAGCAATGAAAAATCCAGCTATCTATTTACCAAACTTTGTACTGGGGAACAGTTCCAAAACGTGGCTGTTTTGAAATCTGGTTTGCACATATTTAGTACCATAAGCTTTGACAGCTTTTGACTTCTCAATATGTGCTCTGGAGACAATGATTTGCAAGAAACTGAGGACACGTCCTGTCTCATCTAAGTCCAAAGGTGAGGCGGTGAGTTTTTAGAAGTTGTGAATGGGTGAAGTATTAAGGCAGCCCCAGAACTGAGGTCCGTGCCGTCCAATGTCAGTCCATATTTGTGGCTGAAGGGAATATATTTTACAGTCACCTCTGCGGTAAAGTATTTTAAATCTATAAGGCAGTTTTCTCTTCCACAAGCCTGTAGCTGGGACCTAATGTCTACGAGGTCCTGTGAAGGGTGTCAGTTCTGCCCTTGTGGACCTTTTAGTGACATGGGTTTCCAAAGGACCAGGCACACCAGGAAGAGCTCTGTGAGGGGGAGGCGTGCATGCCCTGCGGGGGTCCTCAGAGGGATGGACTCTGCCTCGGGGACGCAGCAGCCTCAGGGAGGTGATTTTGAGGGATGACAGAATTAAAAGGCAAGACCTCTCCCCTTTGCCTCCCTTCACACAGTGCACCAGGAGCAGTCCCGTGACCAGGGGTGAGTGAGCCACAGCCAGGCACCTGCGTCTGAGAACTGCCTCTCTGGGAGGCATCCTTGTGCATGACTCTCATGTGTTAGAAGCACCAGGGTCACAGGAGGGCACAGGACAACAAAAGTGTCACCCGACCGATCTGCAGCCAGTGAAGTCAGTGACATCATCTGTCCCTCTGAGTCTGGACATCCTCACCTTGCTGGGGCTGTAGCGTAGTCTTGCTAGTCTCTGAGACATGTATCTGATACCTGCAAGTTCAAGGATGAGAGGTTTATTTAGCTCACAGTTTGAGGAGTTTCAGTCCATAGTCAGCTAGGTCCAAGGCAGCGCGGCATGGCAGAGCAGCCTGGCAGAGGAGAGCTGCTCAGGGCATGGCTGACAGGAAGCAGAGAGAAGGGGGTGGGGAGGGGGACAGACCCTCCAGAGATCACACCCAAGGTGACCTTCTTCCAGCCAGCAAAGCAGCTCCATCCCCGATGAGCCAGTCACCTTCCAAGCTCCTCTCCCATGGGCTCTGGAGGCTGGAGGGCCACTGACACGTAAACTGTCACAGGTGGTTCTAGGCAGAGGGCTGTGGGGAGTCAGAGACAGAGGGCAGAGCCCCAGGGGCTGTGACATGAGCCTCGGGAGCCTCTTGTCCTGTGAGGACCTCACAACTCCTGATGCAGCAGATTACAGCCAGCGTCCTGTATCCCATGCTGACAGCACGGTGGGCCCAAAGCTGAGCTGATCATTGTTGTTCAGTGAAATCCTGCAGCTTGCGTCTTGAAGACTTGAAGGTGTCTGGGAGTGGGTGGTGCTGTGTGGTGTGGTTTTTCTCACATGGTGAGCTCCTTTTGTCTGGAGGAAGTAGAGAATAGGTGACAATGCAGACACACACGTGTGCACAAACTGTGCATACCACACCCGCCCAAGGCTGCAGGGCAGGGAGACCCAACTCTCCTCTTCCCGTATTTCCACCTGTTACTGTGGTCCTGTCACACAAACATACACAGATACGTGTGTGTGCACAGATCACTGTTACACGTGGGTACCGTCCTGTCACACACACACACACACACACAGGCACATACGTGTTCACAAATCACCATTACCAGGACACACACGGTAAATCAGGCCCCTCCTGCGGCAGCCATGGAGATTTGGACCAGACCCCTTCTCCTCTAAGCAGGCCAGAGGTGGGTCTTGTCCTCACTGAAGGACTCTACCACAGGCTGTGATTCCTCAGGGACACGTGGCAGCAGGTCCACTTGCAGGTGGTACCATGGTATGGACAGAGCTTCTAGTGGCAGCAGTCCAGGGAGGCCCTAGGGAGACGAGAGTGCTGTGTTTCTTCTGGCCTGCAGCAGGAAGCTGGCACAGGTGTCCCATGGTGGGGTGGGCAGCACTGCCATCTGCTGGGCTCTGGGTTCCCTTCATGGTCCCCACATTTGGGTCACTCAATGCAGACAAACTGATCTTCAGGTTGGAGCCTGCAGCGCAGGAGGAACTGTGCCTACCTTGTGGGGCTGTGATGGGTAGGGAAGGTGGGCACTTTCCTCACCCAGGGGTTGGTGCAGAGGTCAAAGGTCAGCCCCAGAGCAGGACCTCTAGAAACCCTGAGGGCAGTGTCTTGTTCCTCTTCAGGGAACAAGACGTCTCCACTGGATGGTCAGCTATTGTAATATCGTCTCATGAACATCCAGGATCCCTCCAGGACCATCACGAGTATGAGGGGTGTTGTACTGCTCGGAATGAGCATGTTGCCTATTCTTTTACGCTGTTTTGTAAAAAGTGGCTGCAGATATTTCCAAAATCAAAGCAGGAGGCCTTGCGCTGGATCAGCGCTTGGTCCCCAAGTGCCCGCTGCCGGGGACCCTGTGTCCCAGGATACCAGGCATCGACTCTAAGCCCTTCTGCAGGGACCTGGAGTACAGTTGGGGCTTAGGTAGGATGTGGAACACAGGTCCCGGATACCATACGTACCCCAGGGTGGGAGCGAAGCTGAGGAGGCTGCAGGCTAAGGAGACAGCCTGCCAGCATCCCAGAAGCCAGCGGGGAGAGATGATCCGACAGCTATTCCTGCCACCAGTCTGCAGTCCACCCAGGTCCCATTTATCTGGTACCAGGGCTGCGTGCAGGAAGGAGGCTCTGCACTTCTCACCCCTCAGCCTGATCTTGAGGCCCAGCTGCAGCAAGTGCATCTGCAGGTGCATGGGGGGTCTGAGTCCAAAGGTGCACAGAAAGGAGTGTCAATATAAGGGGAACTCAGGAGCAGCCTTGGGTGGCAGGAGGCCCCAATGGCCGTCACACTCACAGTGGCTGCTCTCTATAGGGTCTCAGGTCCAGCTCACCCTCTCCTCACTCCTAAGTCCGCCTTGGGTTCCCCCAGCTGGTGGTCCTCTGGGACTGACAAAGGATTTGTGAAATGAGATTACTACAACAGATGTTGCCTGCCAGGATCTGTGCCTTGCTCCCTCTGAGCCAGGGCTGGATTACTCTCCTATGTGGGGCACTGACCCAGTACCCCAGAACGTGGCTGTCAAGGGAAGGGCGTTACACAGACATTACACAGGCGTCACTGGGCCGCTAATCCAGTGGGACTTTGTCCTTCTGAGAGGGATGGGGCCCAGCAATCAGACTTCTGCTGCCGCAGCCACGGAGAACAAGAAGGCAGGAGGATCCCCGCCTGGGAGGCCAAGGGGCACGTCCTGCAGCTCCTGGACATTGGCCTGTAGCCTCCAGACCCCGGAAGAATCCGTCTCCTCACTCTGTGGTGCTTCTTGGTGCTGGCCCTAGGACACTGGCACACCCTGGCAACAGGATTCCCTGGCTCATGTCTGAGGGAGGCTGTGAGGGACAGGGAGCCCCCGGTGACCATCCGCCCACCGTGCACAGACCTGGCCTAGGAAAGAGGTGGGACCGGCATGGACACTCGCAGGGGAGACGAATCTCAGACAGTTCTGGAAAGAGTCCTCTGCTCTGGATAGGAGACCCCGCAAGGGCGTGCCTCTTCTAACACTTGACCCGCTGCCTGGTGACCTTTGACCCGTGGCTAGCATGTTGGGTTTGTCCTGAGGATAAATCCACCCTGATCCTGGTGGATGGGACCATCAGAACCTGGCCTCCGAGCTGGCCCAAAGCGCGGTGGCCTGGGCTTTGTCCTCTGCAGCAGGGAGAAACTAGAGCAGCCAGGGGTCAAGAACAGCCAGGAGAGGGCGAGAGACTGAGGAGAAGCCACTGGGATCCACAGCGCACAGCGCGGGGCGGCGTGGGGCTGGGAAGGCAGCAGGCGGGCCGCGGCCCGGGGGCCAGGCTGGCGGAAACACGGTGGGGCGGTGCCAGACCCCCGGGCCAGGGTTCCTCCAGAGGACCACTCAGCACCCGTGACTGTCCCCAGTCTCCCCTTTGCCGCCCTCCTCCTCCTCGCCCCCT
>PVIR01022042.1:0-12812 GCA_004026965.1 Petromus typicus
ACTCAAGAGGCAGAGGGTGGAGGATTGTTATTATATATTAATTACATTTATCTTAGGAAATTAGTACATATACATACACTTATGAATTATTTAATGATAAACATACTAGGCTGTTGTCAATACTTTGTAAATATTTTTATTATTCTATTTCCAGTCTCTGTACAATTTCACATTATTAATAACATACTTTATATTATACTTTTCTGTGGATGTTTTTAAAAATCCGTGGAAGCAGACAGAATCTGCTGTCTGGACATGATTTGTGAACTGGAGGAATAGGCTGGACTCACAGGATAAGGAAGAAAGTACCTCCCTTCAGAAAGGAGATCTGAGGAGGAGGAGGAGGAGCCAAGTCACAAATTTGATATCTTGTTTCTCAACAGCTCTAACACATGCTCTTTTTTCCCTTCCCATTTTAAACTTTCTGGGCCAGGATATGGGTTATAATTAACAATGTCTTATAATTGCTGTTGGCAAATTGTCCTCTTTTTAGTGGTATTTAGAATGATGATACATCTCCAAACTGATAAGACTTGGATTTGATGAAATACAGAAGAATTTCAGTCACTGGAGATGAGTGGACAGACCCTCCTCACCCTTGCTGTGTGGCTCCTTGCCCAGGTCCCTTGGACTGGTTGTCAGTTCTCAGGAGAGGATAAGAGCATATGTGGGTGACAGGGTAAGAGGGCGCAGCCACACACTCATGGCAAACTCCAATCCCTCAATAGTCCCACAGTTAAAGGATTAACAACCAACAAACAACAAAATCAGAACCTTGAGGAAAAAGCTGAGCCTGGACTAGACACTTGCTACTCTGAGCAGCGGCAGCAAAAGGCCAAATATCTCACAAGCAGAAAGGGCCAATCCCCTGAGGTTGCTGCACTTTTATTTGGTACCAAGCCTTCACACTCATAATCCTAGCATGCATAAAACAGGGCAGTTGTCCACAATAATCTCTGTACTTACAGATCCTATAGGGCAGGGAAGACGTCCTTAAATCCAAGTAAATCCAAGGAAGTAAGTCTTAAGGCCAATAATCCTAGTGGAGTAATCCTTGTAGTTTAAAATCTCATAGAGCAAGGCAAACATCTGCAATAATCCCAGTGTTGATCACTGACCAGGGCAAGGCAGATATTCTTTAATATGTTTTTTTTAATTTTATAAAACAAGGTCTCGCTTTGTAGTTCATGCTGGTCCTGAGCTCCCTATGTAGCCCAGGCAAGCCTGGAACTCCAGCAATCCTCCTGCCTCTGTCTCCTGAGTGCTCAGATTACAGGTGTGAGTCACCACGCCCAGCATTGTGGTATGTGGTTACTGGGGATCTCCGGAGATCAAACTCGGACCTTGCGCTTGCCAGGCAGACGCTGGAACCACTGAGCTAAATCCTTGGCCCTGGGCAGATATTCTTAAGTCTGTAAGTAAGCTGAGTAAGTCCAAGTAAGTAATTTGTCCACAGTTCCCGACAGGCACAAATGAAGGAGCTGTTCCCCAACTGCTAAGAGACAACAGGGCTCAACAGAGCTCCTCATAGTGCAGGGATTGAATGCTGCCCCTGGCCAGGGACTGCCCCGTAGCTGGGCCCGTGACCAGTCTTTGCTGGTGACAGCTCAGGGATCGCAGGCTTTGGGAAAGACTGGGGGAGTCCAGAACTGGTTCATGTTCCTACTAGGATTTTTGCAGTACTCTTGGCATTTAGATATCTTACTCTCCCAGAGTCAAATTGGAACCTGGTTCCCAGAGGCTGTGTCAGGCTGAGGGAAGGGTTTAGCTATTAAAGGGAGTCTCCAGTCCCTTAAAAAGTACCAGCCCAAGAGGAGCTTCCTCAGGGCTTCAGGCAAAGGGGAATTAGTCTCCTCAGCCAACACAGACACTCCTTCCTCAGCTGGCAAGAAACAGTCCCAGTGGCTGGGAGGCTCAGAGTGCTCAATCCACCCAAATGCCCACTGCAATTCGGAGCCCCGCCTCCCGGGTAAGTTCTCTCAGGTTTACAGGCTGCATGGTGAGGCAGCAAGTTCAATATGCTATAACTCTGCATACCTCAAGTTAGATTTCTGGATGAGGCTTTACTCCAGCAGTCCCAAGAAACAAAAGGTTCTCTTAGCTCACTTAAAGATCTCTGGGTTTCCAACTTAGCTTTGAGCTGGAGACTAAAATCTCTGAGTACAGTCTTCTTTTCACAAGCCTCTGCGCACCCTGAGTGAGTCAGCTCACTCTGGTCCCTGTGGCCCCTGTTTGCATCACTGTCTGGTCAGGTGACCACTGTGCCCACAGAGCATGGTCTTCACCCCCCGCCCACATGACTGTCACCACGTGGGCCAGCGCAGCTCTGCACCTCCAGGGTCCTGTGTCCACCCAGATGAGGTCATGACTGCCTTCAGACCTACCCAGCTCGATACCAACCCCAGAACCCTCCAGCCTAGGCTGAGATGTTCGTGCCTTTCAGAATCATAGACAGAAGTCTGAGCTCCCGTATTTTGGGCTCTTTGGGAGCAACTAGATCAGGAAGGTTCCGTCTCTGTGAAGGGGATCAATGCCCTTATCAAAGAGGGCCAAGGAAGTCCGTTGGTCTTTTGTGCCCTTCTGCCATGGGGAGATACATCAAAGATGTCATCTGTGAGGAATACCCGCTCAGGTGTGAATCTGCTGGCCCTTGACCTACCACTTCCCAGTTCCCAGAACTGCAATAAATTCTGTCCTTTTACTCAATCCAAGGATTATGTTAATGTATTCTGAAGTGCTACCTTCTTGGTTGTTTCCTGAAGCCACTGCTGACACGAAAGACTTTACCATATTCAGTTGGGAAAAACAGAAAACATTCCAGATATTTTCAGTAGAAAAGGATTTTATTTGTGGAATCAGAGACTTTTAGAAAAAGGTGGAGCGCAGTGCGCAGCACGTGCACCTGCTTGCTGTCTGGGAGCCTGCAGACGGGAAGCCTCTGGGAGGACGTCGGGGGCAGCAGCAGCCTCTGCTGACTGTGCTCCTCCTGATGGCCACGGCCGCAGCTGCCGTGTCTCTGTGCCCTTCACACAATGCATGAGTATCCGCGCTCCCAAATATAAATCCTAGCCCTGGAGGCAAGGGTCTGGGACAACGAGTACCCTGGCTTCTGACAAAGGCAGTGGAGACTTGAGGGTAGGAAGAGAAAGTCACTCAGAATCAGAGCTTAGCACCCCACAATCCTGGGCTCATTTCTAACCCCGAGGACAAGGAAAAAGAAAGCCCCATAAAAGCCGGTGCATCCAGTGTAAAAATACTCTAAGATCAGGAATGTAGCTTTCTTCAAAGGTAGTTACTCTTCCTGTGGGAATCTGCCTTCCTCCACCCATAGCCAAGGGTGGGTCAGGGACAGGTCTAGAGGCCAACTCTGCCTCACCCCAACTCTGCTAAAATGCATCCTCCAAAGGCGACCTTAGAAGATCACTCCAGAGTCGGGGATTTAGCTCAGTGGTTCTGGCGCCTGTCCTGCAAGTGAAAAGGCCTGGTACGATCCCCGGTAACCACATACCATACTGGGCGTGGAGACTCACGCCCAGCAGCAATCAGTACCACATACCACAATGCCAGGCGTGGTGACTCACGCCTGTAATCCCAGCACTCGGGAAACAGAGGCAGGAGGATTGCTGTGATATGAGTTTAAGGCTGAGTTCAGGGCCAGCCTGAACTACAAAGTGAGACCCTGTCTTAAAAAAGAAAGAAAGAAAGACCGTCTCTCAAGAAGAAAAAAATAAAGGCATATTATCCTACTCATTAAAACAGATGAAGGGAAAATTGGGGCTAGATGTGGTTCTAAACCTTAAAAATTCCTTGAATTAGAACTGTATAAATCATGACAAGGAGAGATGGCTGAGGTCTCACTAGCCTTGCAGAGGTCACCTCCTTCCTGGATGTCTGAGTGCGCGCGAAGCCTGGCTTCCCAGCGTCGGCTGTACAGCAGCCTCCCGGGGCCCATCCCCGGCTGGGCCTGGCTCTCCCTGGAGATTTGTGTGGCTTCAGCTGCTTCTGTTGTTGTTGCTTTCAGTTTCCCCGGTGATTCTAAACAGGCAGCCTGGATTGAAAACTCCAGGTCAGAAGGTTAAAAAAAACCATCCAAAGGTGATTGCTAGTCACCACTGTAAGAAAACGGACATCCAGGTCACGCTCAGGTTACTACTTCAGAGCGTGGACCGTTCCCAGAGATAACCCAGCCACGGGGCTTCATCCTGATGTCTGTCTGTCTCCCGCAGCCGCGTGGGACAGCGGCTTAACTCTAGTGACTTTCCTGAGAGAAAAAAGGTGCAGTGCATAGAGTCACTGTCCCCGCCCCTCCGTCCATTTTGAAATGTCTTCTGCATACAGGACCTGCATCCCTGTACTTTTTCTTCTTCCCCTCGATTAGAGCTGACTGAAATACATAATCATCTCAGCGTGAATCTGGCTGCCACGAAACTTCGTGAGTCCCTCCCCCAGCGAGGGAGACTCGCGGATGCGAAAACTTGGCTCAGCAGCATGGAGGCGTCCAACGCCTGCTGCTTTGAGCAGGCTGTGCTTCCACAGCAAGTCTAGAGGATGTTGTTAGGTTTAGTCTTAGAACCAGCAAGTGCCTTCCTCCGTTTGCTGCCCACATGTGGACAAGTGGACCACTGCGGAGGGGTGTGTAAGGTTCGCCTCATTCACTGCTAGTTACACTCACAGCACCAGGGCCGCCTGCAGACCTCTGTGTTCACTGTCTTTCTCTGTGCAAGGAAGGCGCAAAGGGGTCCCTGAACTGCCCTGGCCCCGGGGGTGGAGGCAGACCTGTCAGAGGCCACAGTGTGGACACAGCCACGTCCCTCCGCACTCAGCACAGGAGACAATTCTGCCTTTTTCACCAGCTGCTCAGCATCATGTATTGAGTGGTTTTTCTTGTTTTGAGAGAGATTCTCACACTGTGTTGCCTAAGATAACCAAGGATTCCTGGGCTCAAGCATCGTCCTGCCTCAGCCTCCTGAGTAGCTGGGACTATGAGTCAATGCCACCAGGCTCAGCTTGATTTCACGTTCTGCAAGCCCAATGCATCCACTTTCTTGTCAGTGCTGAGTGGTTACCTCAGCATCTTTTCAGTTAATTCCTCCTCTCAAATTGGCCAGTTTTTTTTTTTTTTTTTGTAAGAAACTCAACCAGTTTAATCTCTCTTCCAATTAAAGTTCAAATTCCCACTGTATTAGCTTTCCCTTTGCTGGGACATAATAATATTCAACATCTGAAATGCTTAGAGGAGGAGACATTTAGTTTGGCCGATGATTTCAGAAGATTCAGTCCATGATAGGCTGGCTTCACGGCACAGATGTCACAGCAGAAGGCTGTGGTTAAACGAAGACGCTTAGTTCAAAGCCGTGGAGAAAGAAGCTGCAAGTGAGAGGGCCCAAGAGAAATCCCACACAAGCTGGGGATGGTGGTGCTTGTCTGTAATCTGAGCACTCCAGGAGGCTGAGGCAGGAGAACCGCAAGTGCAAGCTTGGCCTGGGACACTTAGCCAGGTGCTATCTCAAAAATAAAAAATGGGCCAAGAATGGGGCTCAGTGCAAATGTCCTGGGTTCAACCTCCAAGACCACCAGTGTGGGAGTCTGGGAAGAGGATGCAGCCAGAATCCTCGTGGCAAACTCCAGTGCTCTGTGAATCCCACAGCAAAAGGGTAACAACCAACAAACAACAAAGTCAAAATCTCGAGAAAAAGGCAGAGCCTGGGCTTGACTCTTGCTACTCTGAGCAGTGGCAGCCAAAGGCCAGATACTGCAGCAGCAGAAGTGGGAGCAGAACCCATAACCAGAGCTTACCTACACCTTTATTTGGTACCAAGTCTTTAACCAATAATCCTACCATGCATAAAACAGGGCAGTCCCACAATAATCCCTGTAGTTGAAGGTTTCATAGAATAAGGCAGGCATCCTTAGATCCTGGTAAATCCCAGTAAGTCTTAAGGCCAATAATCCTAGTGGAGTAATCCTTGTAGTTTAAAATCCCACAGGGTGGGGCAGGTGTCCGCAATAATCCCACAGGGCAGAGCAGACATCCTCAAACCCAAGTAAGTAAATCCCAGTAAGCAAGGTGTCTGCGGTTCCAACAGCCAAAAATAAGAAAGACCCTCTGGAGGCACCCTCAGTGACTCCAACCAGGCCACACCTCCTGTCGGCACATTTAGCTATGTACCTCGAAGGATTAGCCCTGATGAGCACAGCACCCTGGTGACCCAATCACCTTCCGGTCGCACTGACAACTGAGAGTGAGGGTTCCACCTGCTCTGGGCTCTGAGGGTGACTTGGCTCAGGCTCCCTCCCCAGCCTCGGCTCCTTCCTTTCCCTTCTGTCTTCTCTATGGCTGGGAGCTGGGCTTCCTTCTGTCTTCCCACCTTGGCTCCTTCCCAGAGCTCACCTTCAGTCTGCACCTCCACCTGCAGACCTGCCGCTGTCCCGCTGCTGGCCGCACGGTACTGTGGTGGTTCCCCATCAAAGGTACCACAGTCACACAGTCACACCACACACACACACACGTGCAGGAAGGCACAGAGGGGTGTGTGTCTGTGTTGCTCATTCTGTTTCTGTTCCCAGAGTGCTCCTACCCAGAGGAGCAGCTATGTGTTCCTTTCTTCACTCCTTATTCTTGGAGCTATACTAGTGCTAGGCATGCCTGCAGGAAGTGCTTAGAAAATGCTGTAGTTGTGTAAGTCAAGGAAGTTGTTTATGCTACACACCTTAATTTTTTCATATCTTTACAGAAAAATACCTGATATTCTTTCCCTTGTCCCACATTTTATAAACATTATTTATACTGATGTTTACTGACATTTTTTAAAAAGCAAAAAAAATCATACTTGTTCCTTAAAAGTGAATACTTCTGGGTGTGAAACTTAGCTCAATGGTGTCATACCTGTTTTGCAAGCTAAGGTTGTGTGGTACCCCGCCCTTGCGAACACTTCTTAGTAAAATAGCACCAAATCCACACATCACAACATCTGTAAAACAGTGTAACACCAAGCACACCAGGCGTAAAGTGCACTTTGAGACTGCTCTGGAAAGAAGCACGTGGGTGTGAAAATACAACCAGGCAGGAAGCTGGCCACACACAGGCTAGGTGTGGGAGAGCCTGGCGGAGGTGTGCCTGTCTGCCTGGTTCTGTGTGAGAACACAGAGCTTTCTTCTGAATTGTTGCTCGGCCGGTTTCTGTTTGTTATTTTCATATACATATATAGATATAGATATAGATATATCAGATAGATCCCAGAAGCCTTCAGATCCACTGGTTCTGCTCTTCTGCACTGAGTGGCTGCAGTGCAGGAGGACAACCCTCAAATGCTTAGCTGCAAAAACAGGGCAGGGGTGGCTGTTTCTAAAAGGAAGGAAGGGGCCGGGGATTTGGCTCAGTGGTTCTGGCGCAGTGTTTCTGGTGCCTGTCTTGCAAGCGCAAGGACCTGGGTTCGATGCCGGTAACCATATACCATACTGGGTGTGGAGACTCACGCCCAGCAGCAATCAGTACCACACGCCACAGTGTGGGCGTGGTGGTTTAAACCTGTAATCCCAGCACTCGGGAGGCAGAGGCAGGAGGATTGCTGTGATGTGAGTTTGAGGCTGAGCTCAGGGCCAGCCTGAACTACAAAGCGAGATCCTGTCTCAAAAAATAAAATAAAATAAAATATTGGGAAAATATTAAATTAGCAAAATAGTTCCAATTGTAACACAGTTTTCTTGAACTATGGAATGTCCAGAAAGATCTGCAATGCTCAAGCAGCTATGTTTCTTGGAAAAAATGACAACCCAAAGGCCCAGCGTACAGCTTGGTGGTATAACACTCACCTAGCACGCAGGATGCTGTTGGTTTGATCCTTACCGCTGGGTGGGAGACATGATCAACTGTGTGAACGAATGTATTTCATACTCCAGCAAAAAAATCTTGATTTTGTACTTTCATAATTCTTGGTTTGCTGCTCCAGTGAGCCTGACCATAAAGCACCAAAACTACCAGCAGCAAGCTTTCAAGTCTTGAGGCATCATGGTTGATACCCAGATGCTCCCAAGACCCTCGTGCACTCACAGGCCAGCATTTCGGAAGGTGGATGGAGTTTAACTCTCTGATAGCAGCTGAAGACATGACTCTGACCATTCCCCAAGATCAGATGTTAGGTAGATAACAAAGTCGGCTTGTTATCCATAACCTGCAAGGTGGTACAGGCGGCTTGTTAACTGACCTGTCTTTCACAAGAACACATAGTTACTTCCTTCTACAGCCATCCTGGCTCATTAGTGCACTAGTTACACTACTCCTCACATATGCCTTCACATCTCCTTCACGCAGGAGGTACACACCCAGATTACACAGCTCTGTCTCATTTGTGATTTTTATTTTTTATTTTTTTTAGGTTTTTTTTGAGACAGGGTCTCACTTCGTAGTTCAGGCTGGCCCTGAGCTCAGCCTTAAACTCACATCACAGCAATCCTCCTGCCTCTGCCTCCCGAGTGCTGGGATTACAGGCGTGAGCCACCATGCCCGGCACTGTGGTAGGTGGTACTGGTTGCTGCTGGGGTGAGTCTCCATGCCCAGTATTGTTGTGTGGTTACCAGGGATCGAACCCAGGTCCTTGCGCTTGCAAGACAGGCACCGGAACCACTGAGCTAAATCCCCGGCCCTCATTCGTGATTCTTTATTTATTGTTTCTCAGATATTATTCTTTCATTCCCTGCGATATCCTCACTCAGTTGACCAGAAATTCCCTGGTAAGTGGTCAGGCTGTCAACTTGCTCATTATCCAACTATTCACTCACATCCTGTAATAGGTGGACCTTCACGGGGTCACAGCTGTGTGCGGGGGCCCCGAGGACCGGGCCAAGAGCTGGAGACACAGAGAGAAACAGAACCTGTGCTCTTGGGTCTTTCTTCTAGGAAGTGGGACTGACAACACATGAGAAAGGAGACACACCACGAGAAATACGTAGGTGACGCTGGGGGTAGGAGGTTTGAATTTTCTTTGCAGAGCTTGGGAAAAGCCTGTTGGAGGTGATCTTGGTCATCATGTGAATGGGAGCTAAGGATGAGTAGGGTCTGGGGAGGACATCTCAGGCCAAGGAAGTTGTAGGTGTAAATGCCCTGGGCTCTGAAGCAGGCGGCCCTGGGCCTGCAGCAAATTAGGAGGAGGAGGCTTGAGGCCCAGCAAGCCCAGGCCAGCCTCAAACTCATAGCAGTCCTCCTGCCTCGGCCTCCTGAGTGCTGGGATTACAGGCCAGAGCCACCACGCCCAGCAATGAAAGTTACTTTTTATTGTAAATTGGAAGGGGATCATTTGGAGGTCTTTAATCAGAGAAGCAGAGGGGCTTTTTTGTTTGGTTGGTTTTTAGAGTCAAGGCCTTACTGTGTGGCTCAGGCTGGCTCTGAACTGCATGGCCCAAGCTGTCCTCAAACTCTCAGCAACCCTCCAGCCTGAATTTCCTGAGTGGTCTGAGGCTGTTAAACACACCCCTCTAGCTGTAGTGTGAATGGCTGCAGTGCTGACACCGGAAGATCAGTGAAGAGCACCAGGACGGCTCATGGCAGCGCTGCTTCTCACGCTTGTGCCGGACCGGTGTTACAGAGAATTCCTGTAATTATAGAAAGCAGCCTATCTGAAGTAACAGTCACCTGCCAGCAAGATGATTCCTGCAGGAACGTAATGGAAACTTACCTACTGTTTCTGCTCTGGGTAATAATCAGCTGCTTACTCAGATTGTTTAATCTACTTGTCTCTAAAATAGAGCCCATAAATACTGCACTGATAGATTCTATATACTCCGTCTCCCATAGATGCTCCTAAAGGAAAGAATCTCTTCTAGAAATCTGGACATCTTTAATAACCCCCTTGAGATTCAAATGCATAATCCACAATGTTATTAGGAAGAATCAGAAAGTTCTGTGAGTGACATTCCCCACTCAGTCTTTTACACACACATTTTACACAGCATTCACGAACACACACTTTCCCCCCTCAGAGAGTCATCTTTTTAACAGCACTGCGTTGGAGTTACCCACGGGGCCACGCTCGGCAAAGCCTCACGTCACTCATTTCCCATTTAATTAGGACAATCTGCCCTTGCCAAATCATAAAGGTGAGATATGTTAAAGAGAAGAGAGGGTGGTTTATTTATCTGGTTTTATGTTCATCTTAGTTATTTACCATAACATCACGGTAAAATTTATACATTTATGACCAATCATTTTAGGTGTCCAATTAAGTATCATTAATTATATTCACAAAGTTATGCAACTAACACTACAACCTGTGTCCTGAACTTTTCCATCATAACTGGCTCGGGACCCTGATAAACTAGCACACTTTCTAGGTGTATGAATTTGCCTGCTCTATGGAAATAAAATTATAATACTGTTCTTTATGTCTGGCTTATTTCACTTATGTTTTCAAGGATCATTTGTAGCAAGTGTCAAAAATGTATTCCTTTTTAACAATGAGCAATATTCCACTGTATGCGTATCTCTTCTTCTATTGGTGCATATTAGAACTGTTTCTTCCTTTTGGCTATGTGAATGATGCTGCTACAAACTCCCATGCACAAGTATTGAGTTCCTGCTTTGTAGTCTTCTGGGTATGTACCTAGAAGTGTACTATTATCTATGTAAAACAGAAAAGCATATGACTACACTTAGTTGTATTTAAAGCTAATACTAGAAAGTCAACTAGTGGTTTGAAGGATGCTGAGGAACAGTCTTCATTATTCTAAACCATAGTTGCAATTCTCCTGCCCTAAGGTATTGGGAAATTCCGATTTCATGAGAACTGGCTATTTGAAAAGATGCCAAACTGACAACTTGTGTCTAAAAGACAAAATCCCCCCATACATAAACAAGAGATTGCATCTTCATATCAGTTCAGTATATTCCCCTTAGTTGAGCAGAGTGCTCTCATGTGACAGGTGGTTTATGCTATGGAGGTTCTGAACGACTAAGTAATAGAATTACTGAACTGGGAGGACATTTAAAAATCATTTTTTAAAAAAACTGAACACTGGGGCTAGGGATTTAGCTCAGTGGTTCAGGTGCCTGCTTTGCAAGCGCAAAGTCCCAGGTTTGATCTCTGGTAACTACAAACCACAATCACAGTGCCGGGCACAGGGCTCACACCGGTAATCCCAACACTTGGGAGGCAGAGGCAGGAGGATTGCTGTGATGTGAGTTTGAGGCTGAGCTCAGCGCCAGCCTGAACTACTAAGCGAGACCATGTCTCCAAAAACTAAAACAAACAAACAAGCTGAACATTGCCTGCTTGGGAAGTCTCGTCCTAAGACAGTTTTAAAAACGTATTTTGACAGTGCTCTAAATCACACATACAAGAGTATCTAAAAATATATAGCTACGTGGGCCGGGGATTTAGCTTAGTGGTCCTGGCACTTGCTGGCGCAAGGCCCTTGGCTCCATCCCTGGTAACCACACACCACAATGCTGGGCATAGGTGACTCACGCCTATAATCTGAGCACTCGGGAGGCAGAGGCAGGAGGATTGATTTGAGTTCCAGGCTCACCTGGGCGACATCATGAGTCAGGGCCAGCCTGAACTACAAAGGGAGACGCTGTTTCAATAAATAAATAAATTTTAAAAATAGTATTAGCTACAATTTAAAGAAAAAACTCACCTTGCCTGGTGAGAAAAAGTATCTTCTATTATCTCACAGCCTTTGTCAGTTGTGTTAACTGAGATAATCTTCTGAGAGATGGCAGTGCCCTGAATTTAATCATTCCTTTGCTACCACTTACCACATGAGTTTTTTTACCCAAACAATATTTTAGGAGTTTCCTAATTTTTTTTTTCTTGAGACAGGGTCTCACTTTGTAGTTCAGGCTGGCCCTGAACTAACTATGTAGCCCAAGGCAAGACTGGAGCTCACAGCAATCCTCCTGCCTCTGCCTCCTGAGTTCTGGGATTACAGGCGTGAGCCACCACACCTGGCACTGTGGTACGTGGTACTGATTGCTGATGTGGTTACTGGGGATCAAATTTGGGCCCTTGCACTTGCAAGGCAGGCTCCAGAACCACTGAGCTAAATCCCCAGCCTGAGTTTTCCTACTTTTGAGGGAAAAAATGTCACAAATTGAATCCTACTGTATCTATGCCTTTGTGACTGTTATTATTTTTATTCTTTTAAATTTTCAACTACATTTGTCTTTATTTCCTTAGTATGGGTTCCTGACTGATTCAATGCATGGGAACAATGAAAAGATCTTGATGACTGAGTCCAGGTTTCTCCTAGCACCCTGCCCTGCAGCAGCTATTTATTCAGGTGTTCTCAGCCTCAAGAGACTGAGTATCATTCGTCCTGGAAGCTGCTCCATCTGGAGATGCCCTCATCCAAAAATATAGTTTTCAATTGAATGTCTTTATTTGTAGTGAGAGTGTATAATATAAAAGTATTTAGGAAGCTTCCAGAAGTAAGATTTATGTGGATTTGTATAATATAAAAGTATTTAGGAAGTTTCCAGAAGTAAGATTTATGTGGATTTGTATATGCATTATGGTCACAATCTCAGGGCATGGTGGCTCACACCTGTAATTCCAGCACTCAGGAGGCAGAGGCAGGAGGACTGCTGTTAAGTTCGAGACTAACCTGGGGTACATAGTGAGTTCAGGTCCAGCTTGAACTACAAAGTGATAGCCTGTCTCAAACAAACAAATAAACAAAAAAGCACCATTATGACCACAAACAACATTGAGAACTTGTACCAGTGCATTATACAAGTTAATTCTCATTTTTCCCCATTCCCTGCTCTCCCTACACCTTCTCCTGCCACCTATATACATTTGAAGCTTTGTTTCATC
>PVIR01022042.1:12912-28814 GCA_004026965.1 Petromus typicus
CAATCCTCCTGCCTCTGCCTCCCGAGTGCTGGGATTACAGGCGTGAGCCACCACGCCCGGCACTGTGGTATGTGGTACTGGTTGCTGCTGGGTGTGGGTCTCCACACCCAGTATTGTTATGTGGTTACCAGGGAATCGAACCCGGGTCCTTGCGCTTGCAAGACAGGCGCCGGAACCACTGAGCTAACTTCCCGGCCCTCATCAAAAATTTTTTTGAGACAAGGTCTCACTTTTGTAGGTCAGGCTGGCCCTGAACTCACTATGTGGCCCAGGTGAGCCTCAAACTCACAGCAATCTTCCTGCCTCTGCCTCCTGAACACTGGGTTTACAGGTGCAAGTCATCATGCCTGGCACTGTGATATGTGGTTACCTGGAATGAACTCAGGACCTTGCGCTTGCAAGGCAGACTTCAGAACCACTGAGCTAAATCCCCAGCCTTAACTATGAAATTTAATAGGAAGAAAATGTTCATAAGGAAAAGGGAAAAGAGGGTAGGAATAAGTAAAGAAGATCTTATTCTTTTAAAAAAGTGTATTCCAGGGCTGATTTAGTTCAGTGTTCCTGGCGTCTGCCTTGCAAGTGCAAGGATCTAGGTTCAATCTTTGGTAAGCACATACAACAATGCCAGGTGTGGAAACTCACGCCCACCAGCAATCAGTACCACATAGCACAGTGCCAGGTGTGGTGGCTCACACCTGTAATCCCAGCACTAGGGAGGCAGAGGCAGGAGGATTGCTGGTCCTGAATTCAGGACCAGCTTGAAGTACAAAGCATGACCCTGTCTCAAAAAACTTAAAAAGAAAAAAAAAGTGTATTTTGGGCATGGTGGTGCATGTCTGTAATCCCAACATTCAGGAAACTGAGGCAGGAGGATCACTGTGAGTTCAAAACCAGCATGGGCTACACGGTGAATTCAAAACCAGCCTAAACTACAAAATAAAATCTTACCTCAAATAAATATATGTATATACCTATCTGCATGTAGAAAGACAGACTTTTTAAAATGGTATTCCATTTTTATGAGTATACTCTTGTTAGATGTGTTGTCATAAATGTTAGAATCACACCCAAAATGTCACTTGTGCTCACATTAGAACATTTTTCTGGAGTATGAATGAGGGGCAGGACAGTGGACTCACAAAGTGTGCAGATGGCCAGTGTTTCTAGATACTTCCAATCATTTTTCCAAAAGAAATGAGAGCGACTGGAATGATTCCCTTGCTTCCATTCTTCCCGGCCGCTGCTTCACAAGACTTTCACATTCTCGCCGTCCTTGTAAAGTGAAATAGAATCTCACTGTGATCCAAATGCACTTCTGTGACTGCGTGCGATTGTTTTTCATATTTACACGTTGTGCGTAATCCGCTGTGAGATACCTGTCCACATCTTTTGACCATTGTTTTATTTATACTGTGTGCATTTTCTTAGCAATTCAGACATTCTCTTTTCTTTGGGGCAGGGGGTTGTCTTAGTTTCCTCTCTCCTAGGACAGAATAGCTGACATCCACAAGTTGAAGAAGGAAAAGTGTATTTCAGCCCAGAGGTTTCACTCAGGTCGGCTGGCTCCGGGAAAGGTGGGATTGCAGAGTCCATGGCATGGAAGCAGGTAGCAGCCTTCCTTCTTTTCCTTTCTATTCCAGCCATGCATTAGCACCCTGGTTGGTGCCACCCGCACCCAGGATGGGTTTTCATCCACAGCTATGCTAAGTAATCAGTGGGGCTTACCCACTTATCACACAGCTAGATCCCTATTCCCTCATCCTAGATTCAGCCATCTCCAAAAAGCCCAGTCTGTGAGCACATGAGGCTTTGGGGGGACAACTAGATACAAGCCACAATGGGGGGGGACTATTATTTTTAAATCAAGGTATAATACTGGTACAGAAGGGTTCATAAAATATAAACGTACTTTTAAAAATTTTAAACAACTATGTAACTATCAACTATGTTTAGAAAATTGCCAACACTTAAGCACCTTTTTTTGCCCATCTTATCACAGCTGTTTTCCCTTCACAGACATAAATACCACACTGACTTCTGTGACAATTATTTTACTGCTTTTCTTATTTGTTTTGTTCCACTTTGTTGCACTGGGGATGAAATCCAGGGCTTTTGCACTAAACTACACTTCCATTCGTTTTATTTATTTATATATTTCTATATACAAGGTCTCACTAACCCATTTTTGTTTTTGTTGGGACAGGATCTTGCTTTGTAGTTCAGACTGGCCCTGAGCTCACTATGTAGCCCAGGCCAACCTCGAACTCACAGCAATCCTCCTGCCTCTGCCTTCCAGAGTGCTGGGATTACAGGTGTGAGCTAACACATCCAGCACTGCGGTATGTGATACTGGGAATCCAACTTGGTACCTTGCGCTTGCCAGGCAGACACTGGAACCACTGAGTTAAATCCTCGGCCCCTTGTCTGGCTTCTTTTACTCATCATTGTCACAGTCATGTTTTACGAACTTCTAAGTATTCCATTGTTGGGTAATTTCAATGCTGGAACGTCCAATCCACTCATTACTGTATTGGTGATGGCCAGTCAACTATGTACTTCACAAACACTTTCTGCCCTGCACCCCTCTTTTTACCGCTTAACCTGGAGGTCTGCTCCTTGGCCTGCTCCCGAGGTTGCCCAGGTCTCCGCAGAGCCCACTCGCGGGAGCCGCATCCCCGGCACTGGTGTATAGCGAAGTCGCGTTCCACGCCCCTCCCCGTCCAATCGCGCCTCTTCATAGGCGGCTTCCCGGGCTCCGCGCTGCCCCTGACCCGTTGTTACAACAAAGTGGTCGTTGTTCTTTACTAGTTTTAGCCTACAGTCTGTAATGCTTTTAAGTGTTTTGTGTTCTTTAAAATCTCCATTACTACCAATGAAAATGCTGCTTTATTTAGTCCAGAAACAGTTAAGGGAAAAAAACAAACCAAACCCACCTAACCTTAGTTTTCAGAACAACGCTATCCTCACCCAGAGCCCCGCCCAGCGGGCGCCTACCTCGCCCCCAACGCGCTCCCACCCCCACCCCACCCTCCCCTACCCCCATCCCCACCCCCACCCCACCCGGGGGCTCAAACCGCCTGCGCGCCGGGTGGTGAAAGTGCGCCTGTGCGGAGAGTAGCTCCACCCTCCCCCACCCCCACCTCGGTCATATAAAGCCTCCAGCTTCTCCTCGCGAGATACTCCGTGCTCATGCTCGCGGTCGGGGTCGGAGGTCAGGAGGAGCGTCTGGCGGCCAGAAGGAAGAAGATGGCGGTCGAGTCGCGCGTTACCCAGGAGGAAATTAAGAAGGAGCCCGAGAAGCCAATCGACCGCGAGAAGGTGGGACTAGGGCGCTGTGGAGTGCGGGGAGCAGCGGGGTGGGCCCTGCCAGGCCGAGGGATGGGGGTTGTGTGCGGGGAGAGTGGTGCTTGTGTCCCGCGCAGTTCGGGGGCCGCTACGCTTCAGGAGCTGCTGTGCGGCGGTAAGCTGCCCGCGCGCCGCTGCAGATTTTCACGCTTGCCCTTCCTTTCTACAGACATGTCCGCTGCTGCTGCGGGTCTTCACTACCAACAACGGCCGCCACCACCGCATGGACGAATTCTCCCGCGGCAATGTCCCGTCCAGCGAGCTGCAGATCTATACTTGGTGAGTGCGAGCGGGACGCGCTGATGTTAAGACAGACCCCAGCAGCTTCGTTTCTCTTCCACTCGGACTTGGGGAGCGACCCCCCAGGCCAAAGGGTTTTGTTTGAAGGGAGAAGGGGGCTTGCCATCTTTTAACTTTAATGTTGAAACCTTGAGCTTGTTAGAAATTAATATATGCACCGAGCCTGGTGACACAAGCCCGTAATCTCAGCACTCTAGGGGGTCACAGGCAGGAGCGTCATAAATTAAAGCTCAGCCTGGGTAACAGCAATTTAGCCAGATCCTGTCTCAAAATTAAAACCCCCCAAAATTACCAAGGGATTGGGGATGTAGTTCTGTGCAAAAGGCCCAGATTCAATCATCAGTGCTGCAGGAACTAAAGTGCTGCAGGAACTAAAGTCCTGCAGGAACTAAAAGCCAGATCCAGCATTCCTCTTATCACTGTAGGTGCTTGGCTGGAAAAAGATATATAATTAAAATATGGTAGTGTAAATAGTACTGAGCTAACAGTAAGGGGAGTGATATTGTGTGATGCTTGTTATCAAAGAATGTTTCCACTTGATTTTAAGCCTTAGGTGCTAAAGCACCAAAAGTAGGGAAAAAAAACCAAAACAAACTTGAGTGACTTCTGTACTAGGACTTAATAAAAAAGTGATGCATGTTATCGAGAACTAGTATCCAAGTATTTCATCCCTTAAACTCCCTGCCCTGTGGACTGCCTAGGACCAACCACCCTTTCTGCCCCTGATCTTTAGATACATACAACTTTTTGTGAGTTGACACCATAATGGGTGGCTTTTAGGTAGCAGTATCAGTTGTGTAATTGTAAAATACTTTTCTTTTTTGAGACAGAGTCTCACTTTTGTAGTTCAGGCTGGCCCTGAGCTCCATCTCGAACCCATAGCAGCCCTCCTGCCTCTGCCTCCCGAGTGCTGTGATTACAGACAAGAGCTACCACGCTGGATGGAATAACTCCTTTTTGATAAAAGGATATTCATTGTGTTTTGAAATAATTGATAAGAATAATCAGAATACAAGGTTTTAAAATATGTCACCTTCAAGACATAATTAAGTTAGTCTGACCTCAGAGTTTATGCTAGTGTCAGAATTCATTGGGAATAGGTTAAAATAAATAATGTTAATTGTAGTTGCAGCATGAAGTGAAAAATAGGCTCCAAATTTACCTTAAAAAAAGAATGCTAATATAGGTATCTTACATTTCACAGCTCCTATTTGACTTTCTTCTGTAAAAGAAGAGTTTAACAATTTCTATTATTAAAATGTAATTTGTGTAGTATAACCTTTGTGTCCTCAACATTATCATGTGCTTGATATCTTAAATTTGTTTCTGTAGCACTGAATTGTGTCTGTGCACAAAGGATGCCTACAGTGATAATATCACTAGGTATTGGTGAGATTTGGGATGCAATTTGTGTTCCCATGTGTGGTTTTTCTCACCTCTTAAATAATGGGTATGCATCGAGTTGGGAAGTGGAATCTGCACAGTTGCTTTGGGTCTGCCACACGTCCTTGCAGAAGGATTGAAGAGACTTGCTAGTCTGTCCTGGACAAGTCTCATTGGGATACTTTCCCCCATTCCAGACTTGTGTGCTACTTTGTTCTGCATGTGTGTGGAATGGCGTGAAACGTGGCCAGCCCTGCTGTTCTGTATTGTGCATGCTAGGGTATGTACATGATCTCCCAGTGTGGCTGTGAAGAATAAAATGTGGTTACAGCCAGTATAGGTCATAGGCCTTTTGGGAACTACGACAGCTACTTATAAATCACCTGGGACTGTTGCTGCTGTATTAAGGATGTTAACACTTTTGGATGTTCTTGGCACACAGACTCCTCTTATAATGTGGCAGCTATTCAACATGTCATTTATATACAAACAAAAACTAAAAATTTGCGATGGAGGTGAGTTGAAGGTATTATGTAGAGGTTAAATAAGGAAAGGCTGAAATCAAGAAGTAATGGAGGCATGAGGAAAGATAGAAAAATTTGATCTGCGTTTAGAAGGTGGCAACGACCGTACTTTGTGTAACTCATTAGAAGTGGGAAGAACTGAATGAGTTTGGGATGATGTGGCATCTGGATGGGTAATTGCATATTGAGTGTAAGATACATTCCAAGATGTGAAATTTTTAGGGAAAAAACTGTTGAGTTCTGTTGGGGAAATATTGAGAAAGTTCTGAGTAGCAGATAATGAAGATGGGGTGATACCATGTTTTTGTACAGTATAAGTAAAGCCATTGGTTTACTTGAAAATGGTGTATTGGTGATTTATAAATAGGGCACAGAACTAAATGAGCTCATTGGTTTGAGTCACTCCTTAATACACATTAAAGAGTTCCTCCATGAGTCACTACTACCTTGTGCCGCTTGGCTGCTCTCTACCAGCACTGCTTTTTAAACTTACATCCTTATCATTTTCCTACTTGTCATAGAACAATAAAAAAAAAATGTACTCTAGGGCTGGGGATTTAGCTCAGTGGTTCCGATGCCTGTCTTGCAAGTGCAAGGACCCAGGTTCGATCTCTGGTAACTACATACGATAACTGGGTGTGGAGACTCACCCCAGCAGCAATCAGTTCCACATACCACAGTGCCAGGCGTGGTGGCTCATGCCTGTAATCCCAGCACTCGGGAGGCAGAGGCGGGAGGATTGCTGTGATTTGAGTTTGAGGCTGAGCTCGGGGCCAGCCTGAAACACAAAGCAAGACCCTGTCTCAAAAAAAAAAAAAAAGTACTCTAGTTTGTAGTTATTTCTGAATGCTTATATTTTAAAAGGTTTTTCCATATTATATCATATTTACTCGGAGCTATGTTCAAGTAAATATTTGTAGAGTAAGAATCCATGTTATGAAAGGAGCTTGTTATTTGTCTATGAATTTAATGGATCTCATACGTACTAGGGCTCAATCTCTTACAAATTCATAATAAAGTGCCATCTAAAAAAAACTAGATTTTATGGACATGTTTTCCTAGCACATTGATTCAAAGATGTACTCCAGTTTGGGAGAGTCCCAAGACCTGGAAAGTATGTGTCTTAAAATAATGAAAGTTATTTTGTGTATTTAAAATAATCTTAAGTATTTTTGAAAGAGGTAATATGAGCCCTAAGATGTTGTATAGCAACAGACAGTAGCATATGGAATATCTGAAATCCTTTTTAGCAAGTCCTTTTTTTTCCTTCATGTGGTGTTGGGGACCAAACCCAAGACCTCAGAAATATCTTAGGAAAGTGCTTTGTCACTGAGCTATATTTCCAGCCCTAGTAGTCTGACTTTACCTCACTCAAATGTCTGATATTCAGGGAAGTACAGAGAATGTTGAGGCAAATAATATTTTTAGCTGCTTTAAAATCAGACTTTAGTATAAGACTCTATAGTAAAAGCTTCTAGGGGCCGGGGATTTAGCTCAGTGGGTCCGGCACTTGTGTTGCAAGCCCAAGGGCTCAGGTTCAATTCCCCATAACCACATACTGGGTGACTCATGCCCAGCAGCAACCAGTACCACATACCACAGTGCCGGGCGTGGTGCCTCACGCCTGGATTCCCAGCACTCGGGAGGCAGAGGCAGGAGGATTGCTGTGAGCTCCAGTCTTGCCTTGGGCTACATAGTGAGTATGGCTACATACTTGGGCTACATAGGGCCAGCCTGAACTACAAAGCGAGACCTTGTCTCAAAAAAAAAAAAAAAAAAAAAAAAAGCTTCTAGCATAAGTTAGAACTCAGACATGTAATAACTTATTTTCTGATATTCTAGTTATGTGATTGCTGATTAATCAATTGTAATTGCCTTTTTTAAAAACATTCAGGATGGATGCAACCTTGAAAGAACTAACTAGTTTAGTAAAAGAAGTCTACCCAGAAGCTAGAAAGAAGGGTACACACTTCAATTTCGCAATTGTTTTTATGGACCTTAAAAGACCTGGCTATCGGTAGGTTATTCCCTGGTTTTAATTCCTGTAATCCATTTTTGGCATGTTTTAACTGATCAGGATAGTCCTTTTGGTCAATTTCCTCAGTTGGGGGGGAGTCTGTGGGTCTGTATTATCTTCATATCTAGTTTAGCTTAATAGAGTCCTTAATTCTTTGAATTGGGTTCTAAGGGAGAGCAAATCCAGCCCTGTATGTACTCTGTCGTATGTCCATACCCAGTTCTTTTCATGGCTTTATAGTGCATTAACAGCTGATTTCCTTTTCTGCAGAGTTAAGGAGATTGGCAGCACCATGTCTGGCAGAAAGGGGACGGATGATTCCATGACTCTGCAGTCACAGAAGTTCCAAATAGGCGATTACCTGGACATTGCAATTACCCCTCCAAATCGGGCACCACCTCCTTCAGGGCGCATGAGGCCATATTAAATTTATTTACTTTCTGAAATTTATTTTTCATCCAGCTGTGTAAAATAAACTACATTTTCTTTCTCCCTTGATTTTTGCCATTAAGCGTTTAAATTCTAAAAAAAATTGTAATGAGCATATTTAGAAGTTAGATTTGGTGTACATATTAATAGAAAATTTATTTCAAGCCCTCTTGTAAATCATGAAGGAAAGTGCTCTTAGCATTCTGTGAGAAACTGTACTGTTAAATATATGTGTGTAATCAGCCTGCGTATAAGAGTTCATGGGAGCATTGGAGCAGATTTCAGCTTATTTGGGGGTTTATTCTAAGTAAAGGGTATTTTAAGCCCCAGAAGGGCAGAACCAGAAAGCCATGGGATTATATGAAATCAAGCACACATTTAGAGTACAGAGTTAGAAAAAAGGCCTGTGAGAATGAGGCAGCAGAGTTTTTGGTTTTTTCCTTTGTTTTATTTTTCGGGGCTTTATGCAATGCTAGGCAATTACTTTACCACTGGACTACATCCCCAGGCCCACACAGGCGTTTTAGAACAGTATGAGCCAAAGCAAGTTTGAGAAGCTACTCAGCTGGGAGAGAGTGATCTGCCTCTATCAAGGTGCAGTGACATGTAGTTGGAAAAAACAGCACGACAGTGAGGCCTGGGGTGTTTACAGACAAGGGGGCAGGGGTTTAAAGACAGGAGCCAATACAGAACAAACAAGGGCTGGGATGCTTATGGGACTGGGGTGAATGGAATCTCACATGGTCCTGTTATGTGTTGGGCACAGGTGTGTATCTGATATCAGAGGCACCGTATAGTATAATGATTACAGCCAGTGGGGCCGAACACTTAAGTCTCTACTGCCGGTCACTCTGTAGCCTAAGACACATTGCCTAAAACACATTGTTTTAGAAATGAAAATACTGGCCTGTAGAACTAAACTTCCAGAATTTGTAAAGGCTTAGTATAGTGCCTGACAGATAGGAAAGAAATTAGAGATAAGCCTGGACCCAAAGACTAGTAGCTCTGTGATGCTGTAGTTTTACCCGCACAACCCTTAGATTGTTTTTTCATTCAGACTAGATAGACTTGAGTTTTAGATGTAAAATTCCTGGGGGTTTTGGAGAATAGCAACAACCGCCTTCCCATTTGTTGGTAGGAAGGGAAATATGATTTACTTTATAGATCTAGTGGCTGGGAATTAAGAAAAAGCCAGTTTTCATATTCTGTGAACTTGAACAAAGGCTCTCAATAATCCTAAATTATTTCCCATGTCATGTAGTTTGGTTCACCTGCCCAGTTTCACTTTGCTTAGTTCCAACTGGAATTTCTCTACAGATAGATTTCAGTTTTCCACTAAAAGTACAGTTAAAGAATGATTAAACAATAATGGAACTATTTGCTTAAACAGTATGTAAATGCTCGCCATGACATCCTTCTTAGTGTTTTCATGTGTGCCCCGACCGTTGGACTTTGGACATTGAAACTGAATTACAGTATATGACATGGCTCCTGTCTTCCCAGTTCCTATAGTACAATCAGGACTGTCAGGTATGCTCCAGTCCTAATCATCGACTCAGGTGTTGTTTTAGGGGTCAGTTACGTATATGTTGTGCACATATGCATGTGAATAGGGAAGAAAGCTATTAAACTGTTAAGCTAGGTTTAAAATTCTCTGGTTCAAACTTAACTGTTTAATAAAAAGCTGAACTTGGCCTGCCTCTTTGCATTCAATCAAACACATTCCAAACGTGCTTTTTTGTGAAATTGAAGAGGCAGCACTCAGATTGGGCCTGTGATAGGTTAAGTGACTGAGAGCTGAGTTTACCATACATCATCACAGCCTGACAATGGAGCTGCTGGGACTGGTTTCCATTCGGGTCAGAACCCTGCTTTAACAGCTGCTATAGCAGGTTTAAACTGCTGTATCACCAGATCAAGGTGCAACACTTGCAGCGATGAGCTCCTGGTCTGGTCTTGATCTGGGACATAATTTCAGCAGCTCTGTATCACCAGGCCATACAACTCACTCGCCACAAGAAGGTACTGTTGTTTGTATTGTTCTCTAACTTGCATTATTTTATACCATGTGAGACAAAGGTGGCCCTGTCC
This sequence comes from Petromus typicus, assembly GCA_004026965.1. Taxonomy (NCBI): domain Eukaryota; kingdom Metazoa; phylum Chordata; class Mammalia; order Rodentia; family Petromuridae; genus Petromus; species Petromus typicus. The sequence continues at coordinate 23,002 of PVIR01022042.1, forward strand.
CAAAAGGCATATGTGACTTCTGTGTGTTTTGGCATCCTAGACCTAGCTAGGGCCAAGTGTCGAATCCTGTGTTTTTCTAGGGTTTTAGTTGTTATCAAAGTTTAGTGTTTTGGGAGGGTAGCTAGTCCTAAAACAATCACAGACTGACCCATTTTTTGGTTAAATGAATCTGACTTAACTCTTAAATTTTGTTTTCTTTATTTTGGCCCTAGACTTAAAAAGATTTGTGTAGACAAAGTGTTAACCACTAAGCAGTATGTGTATTAGTGTACACTTAACAATTACAGAGGCATAACAATTATACATAGTAAAGGAGTAAATATAATAGAAAAATAAGATTTAGCAGTACTGCTTTGAAACAAGTCATACCAGTGGTGATTAGATTAGAATTTGAGTTAACACATGAGAAATTTTTTGTAGCTGTCCTGTAACTACCTGGGTTTGTACTGTGTTTCTTTAGAGGCTTTTGATTTTTTTTTTTTTTTTTTTTGGTGTTAATCTAAAAGTTGAGATTACTGAATAATAGTTTTTATTTATTGATTGATTGATTGGTACCAGTGATCAAACTTGGGATTTTGCATTTGTGAGGCAGGCACTGGAACCTCTGAGTTAAATCCCCTTGAATAATTTTATTTTTTTTCTTTTTTCTTTTATTTTTTTTTAGGTTTTTTTAGACAGGGTCTCGCTTTATAGTTCAGGCTGGCCCTCAGCTCAGCCTCCAAAGCACATCACAGCAATCCTCTTGCCTCTGCCTCCCGAGTGCTGGGATTACAGGCGTGAGCCACCATGCCTGGCACTGTGGTATGTGGTACTGGTTGCTGCTGGGTGTGAGTCTCTATGCCCAGTATGGTATGGTTACTGGGGATCGAACACAGGTCCTTGCACTTGCAAGACAGGCACCGGAACGACTGAGCTTAATCCCCGGCCCCCCTTGAATAATTTTAAAGAAAGCAGATGTACATATACAGAAGGCACAGAAAGAGGTTCTGATACCCATACTGAAGAAACATTATTTCCTAGGTCAGGAGAAAGAGATGAAGAATCTAGGTGGTGTAGAAACCTAGAGAAAAAGCAAACTGTTCCATTAGGCCCAATTCAATAACATTATTAGCAGCAAAACAAACATTGAAGTTTAATCTGATAAACAGAAAAGTTAGATATAGGATACAGGGTTAAAAAATGCAAATTTACAGAATATTGTAACAAGGTTCTGTTATGTGAAGGAGGTCATTATAGTTTGGCCCTTGTTCAGTTCATATATAATCTTGTAAAAAGTATGTAAAATTTTTATCGTGGACATGAGCTATTTTTACTTTGAGGTAGCAAAATAATCTATAGGTAAAACATGAAAGGCACATGATACTTTGATTTTCTGAGATAAAAAGTATACAGTAGAGTCCCAATACAACATGTCAATTATAAGTTACATTCTGTTTTGGTTTGTAACCCAAATATTAGATGATTGAATATTAGAGTCCTCTAAGTATTTGTCTCTCTGGTTAGGGATTTAATTCATTGGTTCCAAAGCCTGCCTTACAAATGCAAGGTCACAAGGGCAATCCCTAGTACCAAAAAAAAAAAAAAAAAAAAAGAAAAAAGCCAAATTATTTGTCTATCAGGATTTGTTGTATTATTTATTGTATTTTTAAAAATTAATAAATGTAAATGTTCCATAGAGCACACAGTCTAACTGGCCAACATAGCGTTCACTTTTAGTTGGTTAGTTTTAGTTTTATTGAAAATCTTCAATATTTGTTTTTGATAATCTGATCTCATGCTAGTCCTTAATCCTCTCAAGAGGATATCAAACCAAGCCCTCTTTCTCCTAGCACAGAGCTTTAATATAGGGAATGTTGTATTTAAATGGATAACAGTTTTTAAGCAGCTATAGGCACATTAATACAAGGGTGGTAATCTAACAACCTGAGGGTTATGATTTAAGGGTTTATGTTTAACCATATATTAATTAGCCATTATAATCCTATCAGTGATCACAGATCATAAACTAATAGAGTAACACTGAACAAGTGATGTTTGGATGAAGTATAAGTATATTGATTAACATTTTTATTCTCTCCCAATAGAGTAGAAATTTTGGTCCTTGGGTTAGATAAGGTCATATTAGGTAGGCAGCAACTAGTCTTAAGCCCCCATTATATGCGAGATCATGGGAGATGGTCCTCTGAAAACAGCTCAGGGAGTTTGAGCCAGCCTCCTTGTTGCCTGTAGTGAGGTAATAATGGCAGAGGGGCAGTGTTGATGTGCTGCATTGCTGAAGTTGTCTCGTTGTTGGGATTTTGTCAACTTTGTCCAGTATAGAGTAAGAGAGGCCCTCCTGTATTGAGGACACAGCAAGGGTTCAGTTTCTTACTTTTGCAGAGAAACAGGAAAAGCAACACTATGAGAAAATAACTAGTGGTAATGTTGCGGGGTGACCTTGTCTGGGCAGATTAGTGCCACCACATTAGTAGATCCGTGGCCATGCTTTTTTCAGCTGTTGGAGTTGGCATTTTTTAATTCACACCTCTGCTCCTTGTAATAGGTGCTTAGATAACCTAAAACCTCCAGCCCCAGTTGTTACATCAGGAAGTTTATCTAGTTTCCACTCGGCATTTGTATAAGGAACAATCTAGTAACTGAATAATCCATTTCTGTGGCTAGACATATAAAGGTTTTTTGATGTTTCACCAAAAATTTATACTCCTTTAGCAGCCAGACTTGATCTTAACATTAACTGTCCAAAATGTCATGTTGGTATTTGGACTCCTAACCCAGTGCCTATTTCTACCTGTTTTTCCTAGATCTAGCCAGAACTTGGTTATGTTTTTTAAATCATTGTGCAGGACTTTAGCACTTGGATGTAAAGACCACCATTTTATAGTACCATGAGTTCCCTTCCTGATTTGTAAATTTGGGGTCAGGGAGTTGATTTTCCTAGCGGATCATTTAATTGTCACAATGCTAGAAACAAATGATCTTTCCAATTATTATAAGAATTATTTTGTAACTTATGGGCCCCCCTTTTGGTACTGGGGGTAAAACTCAGGACCTTGCATTTGCAAGATAGATGTGGTGTCATTGAGCTCATTTCCCAGCCCACACACAATTTTTTTGAGACAGGGTCTCTCACTTTGTAGTTCAGGCTGGCCCTAAACTCACTATGTAGCCCAGGCTAGCTTTGAACTCACAGGAATCCTCCTGCCTCTGCCTCCCAAGTGCTGGGATTACAGGCATGAGTCACCATGCCTGGCACTGTGATATATGGTACCAGGGATCAAACTTGGGACCTTGCACTTGCCAGGCAGATGTCAGAATCACTGAGTTAAATCCCCAGCCCATAATTTTTAAAAATAGCCCATTTATTTGTTTTATTAATGAGTGCTTGCAGATAATATGGAATATGATAGATTTATTCTATTTCCTGTTTTTTACTAGCTTTCCCTGAAAGAGTGACTCATTATCACTTTGAATCTGAATAGGAGCACCATAGTGCAGAGGTATAGTATCTAGTCTTATGTGTGTTTTCCTGAGTGGCATGTTTGTATGTATAGGCCACCAGAAGCCCAGAATATGTATCTACACAGGTACAGATGTATTTGCACCCTCTAGACATTGGTAAAGGACCAATATAGTCAGTCTGCACAATTTGAGTAAGTATTTTTCCCCTAGACAATTTCCCAGTGATTATTTTGGGAATTCGTCTTATTTTCTAATAGGCAAGTAGTACATTCATCTTTAGCTTGCGGTAGAAAAGATGGGAATGTCGATTCCGTGGTCCTGTGCCCACTGGTGCATAGCAGCAGATCTGATGCCCTGACTGTTGATGCACTCGTTTGCTAGGGTCCATTTGTCCATGAGTCTTTCACCAAGGAGTCAGCGATAGCCTTAGACTTATGTTCCTCCGGGTTCCTTAGTATAAGCACCTGCATGAAAAACAAACAGTACATTTTAATTTTCCAAATCTCTCTTTATAGCCATTTCTCAAGGATTTTTATCACAAATTTAGCAGTCATTTTCCCACCACATCAGCGTCCAAGTGGCCAGGTCTTTTGTCAGTGGCCAAGAATCAGTAAAGATACATTTTTTTTTAAACGCACAATAGTTTGATATACAGCTTGCAACTCAGCAAATAAAGCTTTTTCCTTTCCCAGTAGTTTTCATTGTTACAGTGGAATTGAATGAAGTAGCTTTCAAATAATAATCATGTCTAATATAGTTCCATCGGTGAACAAGTATGTTGTAATTGATCAGATGTTAATGATAGAAAACCACCATTTCATTGTACAGGAGACATTTCAACAGGATTAGTGTAACCTTTTTGTTTGGATATAAAGAATCAGTAGGCAGCTGCGCCACCTTCTCAGGGGGAACTGTCACCCCTGGTAGTCCAGGCTTACCTGTAGTTTGTGTATACCGTATCTATTTTAAAATGCTAGATTTCTGAGCATGTTATTTTCTGAGAAGCTGTGTCACTCACTGTCCACATTATAGTAAGGATTGTTAGGTGTAAAATTACTTCCTGTCCTAGATTAAGTTGTTTAGTTTCAAAGTTCAGTAAGCTGCTAACAAAGGTCTTACATGGGGTATAGGATTCACCTGAACATGGAAGTTTACAGGACCAAAAAAAATCTAGAGGGACACGTTTACCCTACTGTTTTCTTCAGACTCCAAATAGCACATATATCCTCTATAGTTACCTAAATTCAGTAGGCCTATCCTTCATTGGCAATAAATCAAGGGCAGTTTGTATGGATTTTTTCCCCAGAGAGCTTGTTTTGTAGAGAGCCCCAAACAGATTTACATTTTTTGTAGTTACTTTGTATAAGGGCTGTAGAATCAGGTTTAATAAAGGATGTGCACCCTGCAATAGCCAAACAGATCCTATATACTTCTTTTTCTTATTTCTTAGGACACTGAAATCTAATGTCTTGTTTAGGTTGGGGTAAATTTTCTTTATGTCCTTGTCTGTAATATATTCCCAAGAATTTTATTGCCTGGGAGGGCCTCTGAATTTTATTGGGATTAATTTCCCACTTCTTTTCTTTTAGACAAAGGTAAATAAATCCAAAGCTTTTTGTATTAATTTTTTTTTTTTTTTTTAGGTTTTTTGAGACAGGGTCTCGCTTTGGAGTTTAGGCTGGCCCTGAGCTCAGCCTCAAACTGATCACAGCAATCCTTCTGCCTCTGCCTCCCGAGTGCTGGGATTACAGGCGTGAGTCACCACGCCTGGCACTGTGGTATGTGGTACTGGTTGCTGCTGGGCGTGAGTCTCCACACCCAGTATAGGTATGTGGTCACCTGGGATCGAACCCGGGTCCTTGCGCTTGCAAGACAGGCACTGGAACCATTGAGCTAAATCCCCAGCCCTGTATTAATTTTTTTAGGCCTCTGACTCCTACATCTGTAGTGTTAGTGGCAAATCAGGGAGTAAGGGGCAAAAAGGTAAATATTTAGGTGTCGGTGTAAGTCCGATGTATGTCCGGGGTCGCAGAAGGAAATGAGGCACTCAGGGATGAGATCCAGCAGGGAGAACAGCCTCAGAGGACTGAACCACCGAGCTGTCTTCCAACAGCTCTTTTATTATGGAGCAAATACAAAGTAGCAATACATAGGGGTAAAAACAGAAGAGGTGGGCTGGAGCATTTCCTGGGACAGGCCTTGAAGTTCTTCCTGACTCCTATCCCAGTGTTTGTTTACTGATCTGTTTGCAAGATTCAGTAACTCAAAAGTTAGCAAGATGTCTGGGGAACATCCTGTGAACTGGTGATAAGGAAACTCAGGAGTTCTGCATAACTGGTAAACAGCTACCTTTT
>PVIR01022043.1:0-28713 GCA_004026965.1 Petromus typicus
CAGTCGCCGTTTCCCGAGCCGCCCGCTGCTAAACTCAGTCCCTGGGCGCTCTTCCGGCGTGGGCCTGGAGACAAGTAAACTCCAAACCTGGTGCAGATTCAGTGGCACAGTCGCCGTTTCCCGAGCCGCCCACTGCTGACCTCAGTCCCTGGGCGCTCTTCCGGCGTGGGCCTGGAGACAAGTGATTTTGATATAATTATGATCTTTTCTCTCTTATATATTCATATGATGAATAGTTTACTTAATTTTTAGTACTGAACTGCATCAAATTTCTCAAACCTCACTTATTTCAGATATATGGTCTGTATATACATATTCTTGGATTTATTTGACTAAAATTTATTGAGGATATTGCATCTGGATCTATGATCTAGATATTCATCTGAATACTGATCTCAAGTTTTCCTTTCTGAATCTACATTTTTGGGAGAGCTCTGCACATCCCCCCCGTCTTTCATATAGTACTTAAAAAACACATTGGAATACCAATGTCTCATTTCTCCTGTGTCTATCTAGTAGCAGGATTGCTGAATCATATGACAGTTCTATTTCTAGTTTAAGAAAAAAAACTTTTGTAACTGCTTTCCATGATGGCTGTCCTAATTAACATTCTCACCCATAGCATATGGAAGTTCTTTTTTCTTTACATACTTGCTGGCTCTCATTACTTTTTGTTGCTTTGATAATAGCCATTCCATCTAGGGTGAAATGATATATCCTTGTGCTTTTCACTTTGTTTACCTGAATATTAGCGATGTTGACCGTTTTTAATATACTTAGCCATTTGTATATAAATTTTATTGTTCTTTTCAATTGTTTTCATTGATTTTTCTCTATTGGGCTTATTTTTCAAGATCATTGATTTTTACTCTTATTTTTACTTGTTTCTTCCTGCTTCCTTTGAGTTTAGTTTGCTGTTCTTTTTTAGTTTTGAGGTAAAATATTAGTTCCTAATTTGGGAACTTTCTGTGCTAACTTAAGAATTCTATGTTATACGTTTCTTTCTCTGTATGGTTAGTTGCGTATTTCAGTTTTTGTTACAAGCATGTTGCCTTTGAAGTATGACATGGTATTTTAATATTTGATTCCATTCTCATACACATGTGGACAAACCTAAGGAGAGGAAACATAGCCTATTATATTGACTCAAAGATTTATTTTTGGTTGTTGTTGATCTTTTTCCAGTGGGAAATACATGACTCTTCCTGGGGTCATTTTTCTTCCACTTCAAGAACTCTCATTGACCTTTCTTTTAGAGCAGATCTGTTGTCAATGATTCCTCTAAGTTTTCTTCCATTGAAAACATATTTATTTTAATTTCCTATTTAAAGAACATTTTGGCCACATATAGAATTCTTGGTTGATAAAATCTGTTTCCATCCAGCACTTTAAATAGCTTGGGCTATTGTCTTCTAGCCCCCGTGAGTTCTGATAAGAAAGAGATAATTACTGTAATCACTGTTCCCTTATATGTAACATGTCATTTTTCTGAGAATGTATTTTCTTTATCTTTGATTTTTTTCCAGTTTGACTATATTATATATGATTAGTCATGGGTTTTCTTTGACATTTTGCTATCCAAGATCGGCTCGATATTTTTTTTTTTTTTGAGATTTGAATTTTTATTGGTACATTTTATATATACATCATGATCACACTCTGCATGAAGAATTTGTACCAGTATATGACACAACTTAATTCTGATTTTTCCCATTCTCCTACCCATCCTACAACCCATCTGCCCCCTATATACATAAGCTTTGTTTCCTTTTTTCTACCATCACATTTTTTCTTTCCCCTCATTACTTACCCCTATCCCCCATTTCTCTTTGAATATTTTCTATTTCACAATATCTATTGAGTTTTTGACACTATAAATTTGTGCTTTTTCTACATCCAGAAAGTTTTCAACCATCATTTCTTCACGTTTGTTTTTATGTACCAGTGTCTTTTTTATTTCCCTTTATGACTCCAACAATATAAATGCTAGACCTTTTGAAGTCATGCTTTTCACTAAGATTTGGTTAATTTTCTTAATTTTTTTTTCCAGTCTCTATAGTTCATAATTTCTATTGATCTGTCTTCAAGTTTACTGGCCTTCCATTATTACTGTTATTTTCATTGTTTTATCTGAGCCAGCTGTTTTGCCATGACATGAGCTAAACTCAGTTATGGCCTTGGTGTCCACCTGTACATTTCTTATCATGTTCAATAGCTGGCATAAATTTAAGTGGGAAGAGTGGGCAACAAATGCATTCTTATTTTGTTGGACCTGAAAACAACATACTAGAAATTGTAAACTCTTTCCTCTAAGTGTCTTCTTAAAAAAAGGTATGGCTGATTTCACCAGAACACAGGACTATCAGAATTAATCACCTGGACCATGATAACTTTGTAATTAGCAGACAGAACTTTAGCTGTTTGGGTAGAGACAGGAAACAAAAGTTTTATTTAACAGACTGTCTTACTTTAGAGGTCTGAAACTTGTTATAGCGCCTTGGAGTCCATGGTGTAATAGTCCTTTCTGGGTGAACTATGGACAAGCTTTCCCATTGCTATTGAAATTCACACCTGGTTTGGTCAAATAGATTTACTGTTTTTGGAGGTGGATTGAAGGAGCAGATTGTAAGTGAGGTAGAGAAGGAAGATAATATTGCTGAATATTAACCATGCCCAATGGACTGGACATTGTTTTTGTGTTTTACATATTCACTTATTTAATTCTATATTTGATGTAATATATTTCTTTTCCTTAACTCTGCTGATTAGACATTGTATTATCTATATTTTATAGATATAGAGGAGGAGGCTGACATGCTGAGAGATTAAGAAGCACCCGGGTGGGTCAGTAAGCAGCAAAGCTGGGTTATAGCAGATGCTGCACTTGATCTTAGCCAAAAGGCCGAGAAGCAGTCGGGCTCTTACAGGATATGCCTGGTTTTAAAACACATGTCCTTTCTCTTCATGCAGTTTTTAAATTAACTGATATCTTATGAAATGTTAGAGAAATGTGGACCTCAGGGAAATGTATTTAAAGTATCCCAGGGCCTGGGAGTTAGCTCAGTGGTTCCGGTGCCTGTCTTGCAAGCTCAAGGACCTGGGTTCAGATCCCCGGTTAACCACATACAATACTAGGTGTGGAGACTCACACCCAGCAGCAACCAGTACCGCATACCATAGTGCCGGGCGTGGTGGCTCACGCCTGTAATCCCAGCAGTCAGGAGGCAGAGGCAGGAGGATTGCTCTGATGTGAGTTTGAAGCTGAGCTCAGGGCCAGCCTGACCCACAAAGTGAGACCCTGTCTCAAAAAACCTTAAAAAATATAAAAATTTAAAAATAAAAGTATCCCAAATTATCTTTTATTAAAAAGTGTGACTCAGAATAGGTTTGAGCATAGTTGGGTAAAGGTTGCCAGAGTTCACATTCACTTTAGGAAACCCTATGATCTGATAACCTGTCATTACTTGATAAAAAATGCTCAGATGCAGGCAGTTAAGCGGAGCTGCCATAAAAGTCTGAGTAGGAACAAGCAGGAACAGGCCCTGTCCATGACCGCAGGGACATTGGGCTGGTTCAGTGATCTTCGTGTTTGAACTACCTGTGCAGGTACTCCGAGTGTGGAGACACCAGGCTCTCTGCAGCATTTCTCCCAATAACTGTAACATGCAACCCCTTCTCCCACTCACCCTCACCCCACAGCGGAGCTGTGATTCAGAGCTTGGCTTACTGCAAATCCCTTGTTACTTGTTCTCTACTAAAGTGCCTATGAATTGTGGTTTTAAAAATATCAATGGCAGCTCTTTATCTAAATTACCTCAGAGACCACTAAACTGTAAAATTACTAAGCTCTGGTTTGAATCTCTTCGAAAGATTTTCAAGTCTTAAATATAATAAAAGATTGAATTATGGCCCCTATAAAACAGTTTTTTTCTGAATGTTCTGCAGATAACATGTCCCAGGAGATGATATGGGAAAAAGTTCCATAATCAGTAAATAAGCTTGTGACTCAGTGGTTTAAACCAAATTAAATATATATACTGTACAATTTCTCAGAGTGCTTGATGTACTAGTGTTACCTGGAGAAGGGAAGTGGTGTGGCATGTGCCTCATATTCTTTTGGCCACGGACTTATTCGGGAGACATGTTTTCATGTGCGAGCCTTGGGATTTGCTACTCAGGACTTTCGTGTTCTGTTGTGAAATTGAACTTGTTTGTGGCACAGAGGCCAGTCCTCTTGGCACGTGACAGTTGCTGTTGCTGTAAATTGCTTTTAACTTTGTATTTCCTCAGGTGGCGGAGTCCAGGGCAGCTCATTATCTAGAGAATCAGGCTGAGGTCCTTTCTGATTTCCTGGGTTAGCCAGCCAGATACCGACTAGGTACACAAGTGGCTGTATTGGTAGAATGTCTTCAGAAATATCCAGGTGTGGACAGTGGGAGCTAGAAATTTAAGGAACAACACAAAATTCTAGAAGTTGCAATGAAAAGAACAGGTGTGTGTGTGTGTATGTGTGTGTGTGTAAAGAAAGTTTTTGGGAAAAAGACTACTGAATCTTTATTAGGTTTTATTTCTTTGAAAAATGTCCAGAAATTCACCTTCTTTATTTTTAGTTTTTTGAGATAGGGTCTTGCTTTGAACTCAGGCTGGCCCTGAACTCACTATGTAGCCCAAGCTAGCCTTGAACTCATGGCAATTATCCTGCCTCTGCCTCCTGAGTGCACACCTTTTTCTTTTATTCAGAGATGGTTGGGGACCGGGGATGGAGCTGCATAGTAGAGCACCTGCCTAGCCCAGCCTGGGAAGGCCCTGGATTGGATCCCTATGACTGCCAAATAAATAAATAAAACAAGGGCTGAGGAGCAGCATGAGTGTCAGCTGGGAACTAGACAGGTAGCACCCTTAGTTCTACTCAGAACTGCTGAATCAGAACCTGCATTTTTAATAGGATTAAATTGCTTCCATATCTACAGTACAGTCTGAGAAGATTTCTGTCAGGTCACTTAAACATGCCTCCTTCCCCAACAACCTTTCAAGTTCTGAGCCAGATATGGCCTTGTATCACTTAGTGATGGGGATACAGTCTGAGAAAAACTTCCTTAGGTATTCCTTTGCACACATACACAAGCTGAGACAGATTAGGTGACAGAACTTGATGGGGCCTAGAGAAGTACTCACAGTTGGTCCTTTGTACACAAAGCTGCAGAGAGCAGGTGGTAAGAGAGGCGAGGTCCTGGCAGTTTGCTGATGTAGAGTGGAAGGGGAAGAGGCGGGCCTGCTCTGTTGTATTTCTTGCTGTCTTATGTGAAATGGTTTTGATGGGCTACATTGTCCACTAATATTTCTGCCAGAGTCCTTCTCATCCCATCTTCAGGGTGAGAGGTCTGAGGGCTAACCAGACTCGATCAGGCGTTTATAAAGAGGCTTCCACACAATGACCTCTCCGGTACTTGGAGTGTCCATGCGTGGACAAGTGTGAACGAACACAAATTCCTCATGTGAAAGTCCATGTGTGTGTGTGATTTATCATGAAAAATTAGAGAACATATCTTCAGTAGCTATATTTATAGTTGGGGGATGGTTTATCTATTAAACAAAATATCTGGAACCCTTGTCGGTAGCTCACAAAGGGCTGGGTCTTGAGACCCGTGTGCTCTGGCAAGGTTCACAGGCATTTTTACAGAATTAGTGATAGCAAAAGACTAGACTGATGCTTCATAGGCCAAGGTATTGTTTTAAAATTCTCTGCGGACAATGCATCTCCTCGTTGGTCTGCTTCCTTCCCCTCACTTGTGGCATCCCACTGCTGCCACTCCCCTCCACTCCATGGGGAAGTGGAAGACAGTGACAGTTTAAGGTCGTTCAGTGAGATGAGGACAAGTAAGAGGAGAAGGAAGTGGAGAATGGTAAGTGGGAGAAGGCTCCCATGTTGTAAGGGGTGGTCAGGAGAGCCCACTCTTTGCACATGAAATTACATGCACAGAATATTTTACTCTCTCTCTCTCTCTCTCTCTCTGTGTGTGTGTGTGTGTGTGTGTGTGTGTGTGTGTGTGTGTGGTGTGTGTGGTATCCTGGATCAAAGTTAGGACCTTGCACTTTTGAGGCAAGTATCAGAACCACTGAGCTAAATCTTTGGCCTATACATAGCTTTTTTTAAAAAAGTATTTCATATTTATTAAACACCAACTTGGTACCAGACACTGTGTTGAACTGAGGTGACTGAGGGGTGGATGGAGCTTTGGAGAAAGGGTGGTTTGTATTGTGAGAAGGCCTGGGAGACTCATGAGAGCAAACTCAGAACTGTAAGTAGTCTCATGGGTGCATTCACATGAAGACGATGTCTTAGTACTGTGTGGGGTCCTGCACAGTGGCCAGTAGAGTCGTGGTATGTAGGCATCAGTCAGCAGTGTCAAGGCTACAGAGTGAAGCAGACACTGGTTTCCATGGATATCATGGGTTACATATAACTTCAGCTACCTAGAAGGAATAGTCTCTTTTATGCCCTCCTCTTCTGATTTGCATAAAATCTAGTCCCTCGGAGACTACTTTTGCCATGCATCCTTCAAAAGACAAAAACATGTTATATGTCCAAGAGGAGGAGTTTTGAAGACAAATTATTCTATTTTTAAAAATCAGCTGCTGAGAATCTCTTGTGTCTTACAACTGCCTCCTATTGAAGACAGAGCTGGCCTCTCAGCGCATGACTCAAGGTGTTGATCATTTTCTGGCATTTGTTTCATGAAAATTTCTTTAGTATAAGATATAAATTCAGGCCACAAAGGGCAAAGAAAGTCTGCTGTATGTTGCTTAGATTTCTGGGGGTTTTTTTTGTTTGTTTGTTTGGTTTGGTTTGATATCAAGGATTAAACTCAGGGCCTTGTGCTTAAAAGCAGGCACTGGAGCCAGTGAGCTAAATCCCTGGCTCAGGTTGCCTAAGTTTGAAGGTAGATTTCATTAATTCATTCTTCAAAGTCTCTGAAAAGAACTGCAAAATTTCTCTGAACATACTAAAATGTATTTCACATGGAAGGGTGTAGAATAAAATGAAATAGAAGACTCACTGTGGTGAATTGCTGTCCCTGAATACAGCAGTTCTTTTGTATTTCTCTGAAGAAGGAATATGCTTTTGTTTTCCCAGGCAGTCCTTTTGCTCAGACTCAAACTATAAACTCTGTCTCTTGGGAAGAAGCTCACATTTCAGTTTCTGTCAACACATACTTGGCTTGGGAATCAGCAAAAGGCTCGAGCAGTTATACACAGATCTGGCTTCCCTCTCTTGGTATCACTCTTTTCCAAGGTTCCCTTTTACTTTTCAGTAGCCATGTTTATCCCACCTTCTTTTCTGGCTCTTCAGGCCGGAAGCACTGGATTTTTACTGGAATTTTAGATCAGTTGTGTTCTGATCACTGCGAGCAGATAATTCACACTCTATTATTCCCCCCCCCAACCTTCAATGCCTTTCTGGAATCTTGTTACTTTTTGTCTACTTTCTAGAGTCTTTAGGTAAGTTTTCATGGCCAGAGTTTAGAGTTTTTATCTGTGGGAAGGTCTGGTGTGGTAGAGTCAGTCATATCAGGGCTCAGTCTCATGGGAAGCAAAAGAGCTCTTGGTGATTTGTTTTTGTATTTCTTATCTGGTTGTTTGCTGTCTATTTAATTTTAAAGGCTTTCTGACAATGTCTTGTATTTCATTGTTCCTATTTAAGAAATTCTATATCCAAGCCTTTATCCTTAAAAAGGTGAGTTTCACTGTAGAGTGATCAGATAGGGACAGGCTATTTCCTTGGTAACTTCAACATAGTCTGTCCCTTTGGTGCTTGAGTACACTTAAGCTGAAGCATTCCAATTTCTTACTCATGAAATATGTGTTGATTGTATTCAAAACAGAGTTGAGGAAGATATCACAGCTCAGCATTTAGATTTCTGATGCCACCTTTTCTGTTCAGGTCAGCAGCTCACCAATGGCCTTAACTGTGTTTTATAACCCTGTACAATTTTCCTGGATCCATTTCACTACTGTTGGGGTGGCAGATGAGAACCTGATATAATGGTTCCATCGTTTCTTCATCAAACCTTCAACTAAGGTTGCTTTCAGCCCTATTCTTACCCTTGAATTTAGAGATTTTGTTTTCCTAGTGTCATAGGCTTTTTTTTTTTTAGAGATTTGATTGAACTACTCATTTCATTTCTTTTCTCTGTCTCTCTCTCTTTCTTTCTTTTAAATTTTGAGACAGGATCTTGCTTTGTACTTAAGCCTGGCCCTAAGTTCAGCCTCAAACTCACAGCAATCCTCCAGCCTCTGCCTCCCGAGTGCCGGGATTACAGACGTGAGCTACCACCCTGGGCACTGTGGTATATGGTTCTGATTGCTGGTGGGCGTGAGTCACACACCTACCATTGTATGTGGTTACCGGGATGGAACATAGGCCCTTAAGCTTGCGAGGCAGGTGCTAGAACCCCTGAGCTAAATTCCCAGCTCCTTTTCTGTATAAGAATTTTAAGAACAATCACAATGGTGATTAAACTTTACCGAGTACTCACAATATGGGGAGCAGGATGTTATGGGCTAATACAGACATGTTTCAATTCTCATCATGATGCTTTGAAGTCGGTACAGTCATCATTTCTGTGTAGTCAGTGGGGAAGTGTAGGCCTGGAGAGGCTATATGTTCATGGGGGCATAACTAGGAAGTGAGAGCTGGGACTCAAAGCCCACTCACTGAGCCAGGACAGGGTGCTGGGTGTGGTCTTCTGGGTTTTGCTCCTCAGCTCGTTCGAAACCATTAGCAAGGATGCCGCTCATCGAAGGCTTCCTCCTGTTGTGATCAGTATGTGATGGAGTAGAGTAAAAAAGTTCAAAAGCAAAGCAATCCATGCCTCTAATCTGCAGGCCCCGGCAGCTGCCAGACACCCCGCCCTATTCTGCGTCAGACTCTTGCTCTCCGCCGCAGGTCAGAGGTGAGTGCAGCCCGCCCTCCGTAGTCCTGTGCTGGCTGTGGCCTTTTCCGGATTCTGAGTGGTGAGGAACAGAAGTGCTTCTGGCTTTCATCTTCCACCAGATCCGAGCTGCCGGACCCCGAGGGCTGCCGCTGGGAGGGCTCCAGCCGCTTTTCTCCACTCTGCAGCAGCTCTTGGGCTGCCATCCGAGCACCTGGTGCAGAGCGTGTCTGGGATGAGCAACGCTGGCCAAACCTTCGGCGGCTTCCACAACTGCTGCCCACACACCGGTCATCCTACCAGCCTTTTGGATCAATCCGGGTCCTCCCACCTGGGGATAAGTTGTTCTTACCACCAGCAGCCTTTGTGCCACACGCCTGGGTAAAGGGCAAGATAATTGGTTCTGAAAGACCTCGGCAGAAAGCACCAGAGCAGTCAGAACCCCCAGGAGATGGCGATATTGAGACGCAAATAGGACATGGCGAGGCCCCCAGCGTTCTTGGCTTACACCATATCTCTTAATTAAAACCCCACTAAGTCCAAGGTGCTCATTAACAAAAAGTGAAATGTCAGAAACGCTGGAAGATTCTAGGTGACAGAGGCAAACAGTGTCTGCTCATGCATGTCAGCCAGATGACACAGGAAATCTGGGAACGAGCTCTTGGAAAAATGTCAATTAACCATTAACAAATTCTCTTCTCTCCACCTTTCCCCCATTAATTCCTCCTTCTGAATCCAAAAGGTGGAAAAAAATAATAAGGGACATCAAAAATTGACATCAAACTCTATGGGAAAAACATTTTTGGGTGTACATGTATATCTAAATTTAAATCTGTACCTTCAGTTTCAAAGAATCTTCTGCCTTTGAAAATGTCAGTTTATTTTGGAAGGTAGGTAAACTTCAAATTCATTTGCTAAGGGAAAACTAAGTTTTAGACTGGTAGGATTCCAGGAACCTTAACTACTTGGGATTGGATTTAGAAAAGCAGAGAGCAGAGGCCTGGGAAATTCAGTTCAACTTAAATGACAGGCTAAGCAAAGAAAACCCTAATCTTCCTTTTGGTTTCCTGATTTCAGAGATTCGTTGCCTCCGACAAAGAAGAGAAAGCATGCGCAGAGCCTGGCGGCCGCAGAAGACTACCAAGCATGGTTCCACCCCTCCAGACCAAGTGAGCAAACCCCGGCCCTCAGGAGGTCAAGGTGATCCAAACCTTGGGTGTAGGATCACAGCTTTGTGTTTGCTTTTAACAAACCCCACAGAATTGTGTTATTTCTCATCCCAGGGCAGCAATTGGCTCTGGGAGTGCATCTTCCCTCCTGACATGTCTTTCATGCAGTCCGGTTGACACCGAGGCTCTCAGGAAGGGGTACCCTTGTGTTTTTGGTGGGAGTGCAATGCCAGTCTTTCAGTTTCAGTAGTGCGGCTTAGAGGATTTAGGCTCCAGCCTGGGGAACTAGGAGAGCGTCTCTGAGAGCCTGTCTGTGGCTGTGCTCTTTGCTTTGTTTGGTGCAGCCCTGCTCGACGTTAACACAGATTAACACAGAAATCTAGGTAGAGATGAAGGTTCAGACTCAATAAGTCTGAGCCAGGCTTTGAGATCTGCATTTCTGACAAGTTTCCAGGTGATACCAGTACTGTCCGTTCCTGGAATATTCTCTGAAAAGCAAGAGTTTAGCTTTAAGTTTCCACTGAAAGGAAGAAGGACAGTGGAGTCTTCCTTGCACTCGCTTCACACTGGGAAAGTTTGCAGTGGATCTTTGACATTTTGTAAAGTTATTTTAGAATTCTTTCATCTGAATCATCTGAGGGCCAGGTGGCCAGTTACCCAGGTCTTTGTCCTCTGTAACATGTGGTGCATCACGTTTTGAACTCGGAGACCTGGGCAATGTGGGAACAGATTGGCTTTTTGCAGTCTGAAGACTTAAACTGTGAGACTCTTCCATAGCCCGAATGCCACGTCATCTTCTAGGGAAAGGATACTGCTCTGGGCCAACTTTATGAGCAACTGTAAGTGCTCAAGTATAAACAGTGTGAACATCACCCCCAATTCATGGTACCACGAGTCAGCTTGGCAAGAGGCCCCGGAGTTCCTCTTGGAGCTCCCCACTTCCATTCCTGTCCCCAAACAGAGATTTTACTGCTCTGAAAGGAGATGCGTGTGGCTTTCTGACTGGTGGGGTTGCTGCCTTTGCCTTTACCCTCGCATGGTTGGACTGGGACATCTGGCTTCACCTCCAGCATGGGCAGGCGTTCCTTTAGTGGACAGTGATGCCAAGCCCTGTCCCCTGGCAGTGCTATGTCACAATCGTGCAGAACCTAGAGCGCTTTTATAAGGTAAAGCTCATGTAGCCTCCTTTCCTTTTACACGCATCTACTGTGACTGACAGTCAATATTTTGCTTTCAGCCCTAGAAACAAAATGCTCTTCAAATCCTAGAATACAATGTGCTAATTAGAGCCCCTTGTGGGTAATGCAGAGCTCTCTGTCCACCTTTTTATGCAAGCTTACCCTAATTTCTTCAGGGATTCCTGTGTCTTGTCTGCAGCATCTTTATGATTCTTGAATATAGAGGCTGAGCAAATTCCTAGCCAGACGAGGGAACCATCTGTTCACTCTCCCGGAGATACATCAGCTCATAGGGGAATATAGGGCAGTCACCAAAACCATCCCAGCGTCTCCTCAGTGGGCCAGATTGTTGCTCAGATCACTCTGGAGTTAACTTCTATCCAGGAGTGATTTTCGGCTGCCTGTCGCAGATGGATGACACATTGATTGTTTTCATCATTTTCCAAGAGAGCTGAGGGAGAGTAACTGAAGAATCCCAACAGTAAGGAAGCCATGAATCTCTGAAGTCCTATTTAAAGGACACTGAAAAGCTGACTAAAAATCACTGACTCCAGACAACTGTTCAAGAATGAAAATGAGCAGGTTCCCAGGAAAAGGAGGAAAAAAGACAGAGGCGAGAGCTGAGTTAATCCCAATACCACATATTTGTTACCATTTATATATTCGGGTGAAGTGTTCAGGGGGAGATCTCTTTGATGTTGCAGGATTTTCACAAGGTTTTGAGGAAAGCACACCCTGTGAGGGGAAGGAAGAGTGTGTACCAGACAGGAGTAGGTTTGCCAATTTTCAATGGGAAGTGATATTCTACGTTAGTTAATAAGGCTTTTCTAAGGTCCTTCTTCTCTGCAACACACACTGACTAAGGGCTTCAAGAGTCCGTTTGTACAGCTGAATGTACACTAACTGGGTGGTTGTGAGCAGATGGAAACCTTGTTTTGAGAACAAGTTGGGTGGGCATGCTCCTGTCTGCTGGTTCCCGTTCCACCTGCCCAAATACAAGAGGGTTCCTGGCTTCACCAGCAGGCTTCAACCCTTCTATAATTTGAACCTCAACTCTGAAGGGGCTTTCCATCCCCAGTCATGATCCTTGGCCCACAGTGAGAGTGAATTCACCCTGAACAGTCAGGAAAGTGCCTGTAATGTCTCTAGCAACTGGGGACTCTCAGAGGATTACTTTTCTTTCTTAGCAAATGAGTCATCATTTCTGCTCCACTTATCTCTGAGTTTTTTTTTTTTTTTTTAAGCAAAGTGAAAGGGCCAGGGATTTAGCTCATTGATACAGTGCCTACCTCAAAAGCACAAGTTCGATCCCTAGTACCAAACAGATAGATAGCAAAATATATGAGATATTTTGAAAAGTATTCAAGGGCAAGTTGTCAGTTTTCTCTGCAGATCAGGACTTGATCAGTTTACTGCGTTCACTTCTGCTTCTCTGTGTTAAAATTTCTCATGCAATTCTCAGATAACATGAAAGAAAAAGGGTTTGAATCCCAGCTCTCCACTTAAGACCTATGACATTGGGCAAGTTATATCAGGTCTTTGAAGCTCACTTTCCACACCAACGAGATTAAGAATCTTTGCCTCATACACTTTAGAAATACTTACTGGCATCCTCAGGCGTATCCTACAAGCAGTAATTCCACAGCTAGGAATGAGCCTACCTACTGGAAATGTGTACATGTACTGCCCAAAGAAAACATGCAGGAATGTCACCACAGCGCCACTCATAATAGTCACAAATTGGCCATTAACAACAGCATACACTATGGCACATTTATATGATGAGAAAGTAAAGAGAGTGAACAAATAACTATTGCTGCAGTAAGAATGGATGTATCTCATGAACCTACCACCAGGCAAAAGAAGCTAAAGTATCACGGGCCATACCATATCTTCTGACTCCATTTCTGTAAGTTCCTCTCTGCTTTAGATTTTAAGACAATGGTCAGTTTTAGGCAGGAGAAAGCAGTTATTGGAAGAGGATGTGTGTGTATCTCTTATAGGGCTGGAAGTATCCTGTGGCTTAATCCAGTGGTAGTTCTGCAGTAGAATGCATTCCATAAAGAAGTATAAAATTGTACATTCATGATTTATTTGCTTTTATTCATGTATAGAATAATTCAATGAAGAAAATGTATTGAAAAAATGATCCTCCCCTTGGAGATGAATTAAGGAATTGGTGAAATGCTGTGTGAAGTGTCTAGGGCCTCTGGTACAGAAGAGTAGAAGATGTTATTAGCAATTTCCCTGTGGGCCTGTGGTTCCCAGGCTCTTATCTGCTGATAAGCAGCTCCCAGGGAAAGCACAGCTCTGTAACTCCTGTTGGAGTTGCTGCTCTGAGACCTTTGCTGTAGTGATGAGGAAGACCAGATAATCTCAATATCTTGAGCACAGTGATGTGACAGTGCTCCTGAATCCCTGACCACCTTCTCCATCCGTGTCTGGTAGACTAGAGCTGACCCTTACTTCCACAGGGCCTGTGTTAACTGGGAACATCTGATAGTTGTTTCTTTACATTAGTTAGAGTAGCTGGAGGCCAAGAACAGAACCATGATGGACACATGATGTCTGAATTCAGTTCATTTCTGAGGGCTGGTAGTGATTCAAGTTGGTCAGTTACCTTCAAAGTCTCTCTTCTGTATTAGTTTAGGCCACACTTTTTTCTAGGCAGATTTTGGTGTCCTTCCAGAGACATTAGCCCAGCATTTTTCATTTTACCCCGCACAGGAAAGGATGCCATAATGTTCCCTCCAGAGCTCTGTGAGAAGTAAAATTCCATCTGATACCATTTGGAAGCACAAGAAGCCAACATTCAGGTCTTAAATAAAGACTTTGTTTCCTAAGTTAAAACTAAAATTCTAGTTGTAACTCAAATTGTTCATATGTCAGTTAGTTGTTTTCCCTCGTGGCTTCTTAAGAGTAACTGAGTCCTGTAGCTGAAATAGGGACAGACAATACTTCCAGGGTCACTGATGCTACCTAGATGTGGCATTGCTGAATGTTGCCTGGCGGCAGGCCCTGAACTGAACACTTTGTAGAAGTGTCGTTGAAGCCCATCAGCAACTCTGGGAGGTGGCAGGTGGTTTATCTCAGTTCTGTAGATGAAGTAGGCAAAGCTCAGAGAGTGTAAATAATCTTCCTCGGAGTGTAGGTATCAGGTGGGTTTAGGGCTCACATTGACCCTTCTTGTTACAGAAGAGGAAGAGGCCAAGAGGAAGCAGAACTAATTTCTTCCTTTCTCTGAATTCAGTGGGGCAGAACTATGACATGATTTCATTTTTTTGTGGCTTTTTCAAAGCTACTTTAGGCCAGGTAGCTTCTGAAGGAGTGAGGACACGCAGAGGTCCTTGTGTCACCTACCTCTGGTCTTAATAGATGAAAGAAAATTTTTTAGGATTCCAAGAAATATCATACATGGATGTTTTACAAAAACTAAAAAAATGTGGTTTCCTTAGATGATGAGATTTAATGATGAGATTTCACTTGGGCTTGTTTGGGAAGCAGTACAATTTATTTATTTTATGAAATATTCAGTGGAAAGAAAGGAAAAGCTAGAGGAGTAAAAGAAAATGCTGCCCTTTTCTCTTGCATCTCCTGTGCTATGGGCTTTGTGGCACATTCTGCAGAAGCAAATGTCTATTTCCGTGTTATTACTGACAGCCTGCACCTGGTCTTACCAGCCCCCACCACTTCCCCTCCAGTTCTGGTGTCCAGCAAGAGTGATAGTAGGAGTGCTAGAAAAAAAGGGAAATGGCAAATGTGCCAGTCACATTTTACATAAAAACAGGCTAAACTGTATGTTTGGGAGGTGTACTCAAATTAAGATGGACAACGGACAACTTTAAGGATTGTGCAGATACAGTGGCTGACCGTGGGAGATTGCTGTGATTTGAAACTCAAAAGTGGCTATTGCTTATTGTTGACACTTCACACTGACAAGATCTGTTAGTTTCTCTTGGTTTTAAATTTTAAAAGTGCTTTCACTTCCATTATCTTATTCTCTACTTGTTTAATGTTGCAAGATGGACAGCACATGTGTTTAACTTCTATTTTTTAGTTGAGGGAAGGAAGATTATAATGGAATAACTTATCTAAGTTTAAAAAGCTTGTTGGAATAACAACAAATTAGGATATATTGCTATAATTAACAACAACAACAACAACAACAATAAACCCCCCCAAATCCTCAAACTGCCTTAAAAAGTAAAGCAAAACAAAAGATTAAAAAAAAAAAAATTAGAAGGGCCGGGGATTTAGCTCAGTGGTTCCAGTGCCTGTCTTGCAAGCGCAAGGACCTGGGTTCGATCCCTGGTAACCACATACAATACTGAGTGTGGAGACTCACGCCCAGCAGCAACCAGTACCACATACCACAGTGCCAGGTGTGGTGGCTCATGCTTGTAATCCCAGCACTCGGGAGGCAGAGGCAGGAGGACTGCTGTGATGTGAGTTTGAGGCTGAGCTCAGGGCCAGCCTGAACTACAAAGCGAGACCCTGTCTCAAAACAAAACAAAACAACAACAACAACAACAACAACAACAACAAAATTAGGAGATGCACTGGCTCCTGTGACCCAAACATTTAGGGCTGGAGCCCAGAATTCAAGTCGTGCCATCAAGCCTGGTTGTCCTTCCTTGCGCACGGTCCTCAGAGGTGTTGACTTCACTCCCACATGGGCGTTCACCTCATGTTTCCTGTGATGGCGGCAGCTCTTGGGGATTTATCTCGTAGTTTAAATGACATGGGAAACAGTGAACATTTTAGAAATGCCCCCTCCCCACAATATTTTGAAATGCTGAGATCCCCTTACTTGGATTGGAATAGGCCACACAGCCATCCTTGATGAAAGTAATGAATGCTGTACTTTGATTGACTGAGCTGAGGTCACCTCCCCTCCTGGGCTGGTGATAGACTTTATTGGTACATTACATATATACATCATAATTGCACTCCACAATGGGGATTTGTACCAGTATAAGACACAACTTAATTCTCATTTTTTCCCATAGCCCTATCCACCCTACCACCCCCCTATATACATAAAATTTGTTTCCTTTCTTTTTTGTTATAATCTCATTATTTTGCCTTCTTTACCCTATTTCACTTTGAGTATTTTCTATTTAACAATATATAACATACAATTCTAGCACTCATTTACATCTTTATTTTCTCATACCAGAGAAAAGATGCGATATGTACCTATCTGTGACCTATTTGTTTCACTTATGAGGATATCCTCAAGTATATCCATTTAAATATAAATGATTCAGACTTATCATTTTTTATGGCAGGGTAATACTCTATTCTGTAAAAGAACCACAGCTTTTTTATCCAGTCTCCAGTTGATGGACACTTGGGTTGTTTCTAAGATGTAGCAATCACAAACTGAGCTGCTATAAACATGGGTGCACATATGTCCCTGTGATATGAGTCTTTTGATTCTTTTGTGTACATACCTAGCAGGGCGATGACTAGGTCAATTGAGACATGCAGTGGAAGCATGGAGATGCTCTTAGAGATCACTTCAGCAGCACACTTCTTGCCTCCAGCCTTGGCACCTCCCGTTCAGAGCCTCTGCCTCATACGCATGGGCAGCATGCATCTGCCTGTGAATCTGGGAAGACAGTCTAGCAGGAAGAATCTAACCTATTGGTTTCATTACAGTGACAAGTAGGAGTCACAGCAGCGACATGCAGGAGCATGACAGTGAGGTGCAGAAGGGGATGCCTGCAGACCAGTGTGCCCCTGCTCTGAAGTGGCAGCCATACCAAAGTGTTCCTTGGCATAGCTTATTAAACTGTCATCATGAAAGAATGTAAGTGGCCTTAGCAGCTCCAGGGGTGGGCAGAAGTGTGTACGTATGTGTGTGTGTGTGTGTGTGTGTGTGTGTATGTGTGCTGAATCTCAGCCTTGAATACTAGTATTGGAGCTTGGGTGCTGCTCCTGGCCAAGGCGTGTGTCAACGAGAAAGTATCTGTCTTACACCTATGTTTTGGGTCTTAACTACAAATCACTGGGACATGGGTTTTTGGTCTTCGAAAACCCAGACTTGTAACTTTATCTCATGATTTACCACTCAATGCTGGGAGGGAAAGAGAATTTTCTGGAACCAGGTGGTCAATTTAAACTGAAAGTTAGAAAACAGAGTTTTCCCAAACCGCTAACAGTTTATCATGCAATTAATTTAGAATACCGTAGAGTACATTGCTGGGGGTGATCACATGAAATCACTGGCTAGTGACCGCCTATAACATCTGTGCTGTGAAGCAAGGGTATCAGGTTGACTGTTGACAGACCCTCTGTGTTTCAATGGTGAGCCTGAAGCCATAACCAGTGGTTTCTTTATATTCAGAGCCTGAAGTCAAATCATGCAAATTATCCTAAAACTAGAAAAGTTTTGCCATATTTTTATAACATTATAGTTTTAAAAATAAATGTGGACTCATGCATTATTGATATTAAACAATCTTTAAACTGTTTCTTTACTCTTAAGATATAATTTGCCTATCTATGTTTTCTACAGTTTTTCTTGCCTACAAAGGCTTCCTTGAAACATTAATATATGCCACTGGTTAAGTAGGATTTTCAAGTCATAAATATCATGTAAAATTAGAAACTTTGAATGATAAATTTAAGGGCCTCCTTGGTATTTTAGAAATTCAAATATAACAAGGTTTATTACTAGAACATTTATGTTGGATGAACTAGATGGAAGAAATATTTTCTTAACATAAAGCCTAGGGGTTTGACCAGATTAATGCTCAGATTGAGCTGTGAATTTTTTTTTTAACATTTATTTTCACAAAAAATTCCTTTGTTATCCTCATCGAACAATTCCTTTGTTATTACTCTCCATAATAAATTCTATGCAACTCTATCCATCTAACCTTTAAATGAGCAAATTAGCTGATTAATTCTAGATGTCTGAGTCATATAAAGTTCCCAGGTAGTATCAAACATATAGTTTTATCAAATTCTTCATTCAGTGCATTTCCCCTTAGCTGCTATTGTGCGCTGTGATTGTGAAGCCTTTGACTAAGCAGCTATTTAAAGGTAATCTACGAAACAATGGCATGATCCTTTGGGGATCAAGTGTTTTCCTTGACGTGCAAAAGACACGAATGCTCTTTTCTTAGGGGCCCATGAATAGTTTGTTTCTGGAAGCAGAGCAAAATTTAGAAACTTAAGTTGTGTATTACAATGGCCTCTGAGATACAGGGCGGCAGAGATCTACACTATGATAGAGGAGTGAGTAGTTCTGCCTTCTGAGAAGGAGCTTCTTTTCTGAGGGAAAAAATCCAGCTGAAGGAATATTGATATATCAAGTTATATTCCATATCTACAACATGAGTGGAAAGAAACCTCCAAAGGAGTTTCCAGTTATTGTGTTCTCTTCTCTTCTCTACTTGAAAAATTATGCATTTAATGTTTTATTTTTATTAACATTTTAAGTATTTTGCTAAACATGTTATACACAGCATTTCTATTAAAAGTAGAAAAAAGGAAACAAAGCTTATGTATATAGGGTGGGGGTTGTGGGGTGGGGGGAATGTGGAAAAATGTGAATCAAGTCATGTCATATTCTGGTACAAACGCTCAATGTTGAGTGCAATGATGATGTGTATTCTTTATGTACCAATAAAGATTTGAATTTTAAAAAATAGCTATGATAAAACAAAATAAAAGTAAGATTAGCCATTCTACCACTGCCCCATTTTCCTTCCTAGCAGAAATCATTGCAGTGGGTTTTTCAATGTTGTCACCAAGACTGGAGGATAAATGGAAGTGAAAATACTCTAGTGAAAACAAGTTTCCAGTTGGTAGAATGTACAGCTCTAGTTAATTTAATTTTAAGCTATTTTTTATATGACCCTCAATGGACTGAATATTAATTCCTTCATGCATTCATATTCATACTATTGAGTATGGTAGAGCTAGTAAAATGTAGAGACTTTTTTTTCAAAGAGGAAAGAAATTAATTCTATTTTAGATATTTCTTGGTAATGTGATAACTTCAAAATTTCTAGCCTACATCTTTCTGTTGCATTATGGAGTCAAAAGTTTAGAAAGCACAAAGGAGAAAGACAGAGTGAGGAAATAATGCCTTCATTTGCCAAAAATTGTACTTTGTCTTTGTGAGTGAGAAGGTTGTAAAACTGGGAGAGATCCAGCTGTGTTTTGAAAGATTGTTTTCATATCCTTGGTTAAAAAAACAAAACAAAAAAAAAACAACAAAAAAAACCCTAAGGGATCTAGGCCAGGGATTTAGCTCAGTGGTTCTGATGCCTTCTTTGCAAGTGTGAGGGCCTGGGTTTGATTCCTGGTAACCATATGCAACAATGCAGGGTGTGGAGACTCACTCACACCAGCAATCAGAGCCACATACCACTGAGCAGGGTGTGGTGGCTTATGCCTGTAATCCAGCACTTGGGAGACAGAGGCAAGAGGATTGGTGTGAGTTCAAGGCTGAGCTCAAGGCCAGCCTTTACTACAAAAGCGAGACCCTGTCTCAAAATAAATAAATTAAATAAAAATTTTTAAAAAATTAAAAAATTAAAGGATCAATTGATTAGACATAGCAAAAGGCATTCTTCACATTACATTTTCTTGAAATGTTTATTCAGTGAATATTGTCAGTAAATGAAAATGTTTTGGAAATATTTCTAAAATTGGTTTCTTGATTCTTTTCTTCATAGACCTGATATAGGTTATCAAGTTGTTACAGACAAAGGATTTAATTTCTCTCCAGCAGATGAAGCATTTGTTTGTCAAAAGAAGAACCATTTCCAGATAACCATTCACATCCAAGTTTGGGGATGTCCAAAATTTGTTAAAACACAAATGGGCCAAAAGCCAGTAGAAATGTTTTACTTGAAAGCTTTTGGAATTAAGGTAAACCTCCTATTTAGTTAAACTGAATTTTATCTACATGAGTAAGTTCCTGTTGTCCATGTATAATAAACCATCTCAAAACTTAGTGATTTGAAATAATAGCAGTAATTTGTTTGAACCACAATTCTGTAACTTGGTCTAGCGTGGCTATGAAAGTTCATTCAGGAATTGTCCCTGGGGCTGCTCAGGTGGGCCATTTCCAAGATGGCACCTCACGGGCCTGTTACATTTGTGCTGCCATTGGCTGGAGCTCAAATGGAACTGTAGCTGGGAGCGCATAGCTCTTCCCCACACGTACCTCTTTATGGGTTAGCTTGTGCTTCCTCAGAGATTGGCACATGAGTTTTAAGAATAACTGTTCCTGGACATAGGAAGTGAAAACTCCCAATTCCTCACCTCAGAAACTGGCACAGCATCACTTCAAGCTATAGTTTTTCTAGTTCCCTGTATATAAATCTTATACTACTTTTACTAGATTTATTCTTAATTATTTAATTTTTATGGTGGTGGTTCATTTTTTTAAATTATTCAATATATATACATATATATATATATATATATATATATATATATATATATATATATATTAGTACATGTGCTTACGTTCCTTGTAGGGAATTGGTATGTGTACATAACACACCTGAATTCCTTTTTTCACCTGCTTTCCCTGCTCTTCTCCCCTCTCTTTCCATCTTTTGATCCTCCCCTCTTTCTTTTTTTATTTTTTTGAGTGTTGGAAAAATATGTTGAGAGAAAGATAGCTTCTGTCTAAGAGAGACTGAAGGGGGCTGGAAAGTCTCCTTTTCTTCTTTCAGAGAGTTCTACTTCCCTATTTCCTATCATGTATTTTTTACTTTGCTCTTTATTTATTCTTTGAGTTTCTCATATAAGAGAAACTATGCATGTCAAATAGATTCATAGTTTTTACCAGATTCTCGAAGATGTCTGTGGTTTAAAAGGAGCCAGAGGACCACTAACTTAGTCAATGCTGGCCTTCTGTAGTTCAGGAGAAGGGAAACAGAGGCCCAATGAAGTTAATCAATTTATCAAAAATAGTAGATGACTAAGCTGGGTTTAGGATCAGGCAATGTGGTTTTGTTTTATTTTTATTATTTTGTTTTTGTTGGTTGCAGAGATCAACTCATGACCATGGGTTTGCAAGGCAGGTGGGGGCACCACTGAGCCAAATCTCCGGCCCTTGGATGCAGGCAGCAGGCCGGGAAGTCAGAAAGTACTTATCAAACCATCACCTCAGGTTCAGATCCTCAGAGGAGGAGCAGCCGTTATCTCCATCTTTCACTGTGGTGGTTATCCTGGGCTGGGCCATGCAGTTTCCTAAAACAGTCTTAACAGTTGCAATGAGCTCTTAAAAAAATAAATACAAACAACAACAAAACATATTTTTCTGATTATATGAGCAATGCAAGTTCATTGTGACAATTTTGAAACATAATAGAAATGTATGAAGAAGACATAAAATTAAGTGACATTTGTGATCTGCCATTTGGTGGGCTAATTTTTCCCATTATTAATCTCATAATGTTAATATTATATTGATATGATCAAGGGCCCTATAGAAATATTATTTGCAAAGATAATATAGTGTTCAATGGTACAAATATACAATATTCATTCTCACTAGATGTTTCACTTATTTCTAATTTTTGTTAATAAAGTTGCACCAAACATCTGTGTGCACTCATCTTTGCGTAAGGATAAATTCCAAAAGGAGAATTTATCCATCAAAGATATGAACATTATCGAGCCACTTAATGTAGGCTGTCCATTTACTTTCCAGAACATTGTTACAATGTATTTGAATGTCTGTAAGCCATATATTACCAGGTTGATCTCATGCTCTTGCTATTTATTATTCATGTATAACAAGCGTATGTAACAGGTGTTGAATAAATGTGATTTCTTGTA
This sequence comes from Petromus typicus, assembly GCA_004026965.1. NCBI lineage: Eukaryota > Metazoa > Chordata > Mammalia > Rodentia > Petromuridae > Petromus > Petromus typicus. Next base: position 22,099 of record PVIR01022043.1, read on the forward strand.
TGTTATTTTTAAATTCTACAGTATTATTTCTTCATTGTAAAATGGAAGCTCTTGAAGAGGAAGGATTTTTGTTAATTTTGTTCGCTTTTTTTTTTTTTTTTGATACTGGGGATTGAATTCAGGACCCGGTACATGCAAGGCGGGTGCTGAAACCACTGAGCTAAATCCCTGGCAGTTTTGTTCACTTCTTATCTCTGATGCTTAGCACAGTGCCTGCCACAAAGTAGATGCTCAATAAATATTTGTAGAATTAATGAATGTTTGCGTTCTTTGAGCTGCGTTCGTCCTGAATTTTTCTCCTATAATCTAATCATCTACTATCTGACTGCACTCCCTGCTTACCTGGAACACTTTGATATTTTGTATTTCTATTGTTTAATTTTACAAGCTTTTATTTGTTTTCTCACCAGTGGCACCTTTCTTTAAAGCAGGGTTTACTGCGTTCTCTCTTTTCAGTGATGTGCCCTTAAATGCCAGAGCCTGGTCTGGTTTCTTGAGAATCTTTTTATGAGCTTAAATACTCTGTATTAGTGAAGGTTTATTTCATAATGTTATTGTTATTAATTTACTTTTCATTGCTGCATGCAGGTAGAAGCCACCAATCAAATCATTGCTATTGAACAGTCCCAAGCAGATAGAAGCAAAAAGATTTTCAATCCTGTGAAGTAAGAATTATTTTTCTGAATTCCTTGGTGAATGTTTTAGGAGAAAAAGCTGATATATAATTTATTTTCCTTGTTTAAAATGAAACCAGCTGTACAATCTAAATTTGTAATACTGTAGTATTTTAATAGAGTGGTACCTTGGCTCACAAACTTAATATGTCCCATGATTCTGGGGAAGAGAGCCACGTTCATGTCTGTCACCTGATGTGGGGTTCATGCAGGGAAACAAAATTGCCTAAATGTATTATTATATTACAAATGAATGTTTATCAACAAAAATAAAATTGGCAAAATCCTTTGGAATCATTGCAAAAATTATTTACCAAAGGATTCATTTTAAAATATCATCCTTTTTAATAGTCATTTATGCTAACACATGTTATTAACAACTTTGGTTCCTTAAGAAAGATTGTAGCCATAGCTTGCTTTTCACTTCCCATTTAAGTTGGCCTGGTGTTGACTGAATTAATTTCAAGGGTCCATTTTTGCCCTATGTGTGTGATTCAGTTTTTTCTTATTTTTAACGGCTATCCTGGTGGCTGACTGGGCTCAAGATAGAAAATGTGCACTGCTGGTGTTGTACACAGCAATATGGCAGTCTGAAGTCAGGGCCCTCTTTCTAGAGGGACTTGGAGTGTGATTTGCATATTGGCTTATTTGGCTGGGATGCAGATGAGATATCTCTGAGTCTTGACTCTCACTCGATCTTGCGTTAGCTGGGAAGAGAAAGGCCCCTCACAGCTCAGATGAGGCACCTGAGCAAACAACTCGGAGCTTGCTGAGGGTGTGGTTCCCTTCATGCAGTCTTCCCCAAGAGCCTAGAGAAACTGCTTGTCCAGAGGCAAGAGCGACCGTAACAGTGGTTTCAGTTCAAGGAGAGACAGCTTCCTTCCCACTGTGGCGGTCACAGGGCCCAGTGCGGTGTGTGGAGGGTGTGGCCCTGAGGAGTCGCACTCCGGGCTGAGCTCCTGCTGAGGGGCCATTTCTCAGTGCGCCAGCCACTCCATGGCCTTTCCTGGCAGCCATTCCTGCCTGGGTGGTGGGTCAGGGACCAGGAATCAGTGCCCGGAGTAAACTGTGCTGGGCATGTGATGGGAACTGAGGACCGAGCTCCCTGGGAGCCTCCGAGTGGGCTCTGCGCTCTCTGACCACCTCTTGGTATTTCTGCTCTTTGTCTTAGAATTGACCTCCTGGCTGACCAAGTCACCAAAGTGACACTGGGACGATTGCACTTCAGTGAAACCACTGCCAACAACATGAGGAAGAAGGGGAAACCAAACCCTGACCAGAGGTACCAATGCCACTGTGCACACCGGGAGGGCCAGACACACATGTGACGTGACGTGGCTTCGGGGACCCTCTGGTCCTGTGTGCTCATTCCTCAGTTCTGTTTTGGGCTGGAGATGGACTACATTCCTCAAGCCCATTTGCTAATCCTAAGCGCAGCTGTACCCTTTTTGACTAAAAGAGGAAATTTCTTTGTCTTACTGATTTAAACCAGTGGTTCTCAAAGTGTGTTCCCAGGACCAGCGGAGCTCTGATACCTGAATGGTTGCTAGGAATACAGGTTCCCCATCCTCAGTAACAGCCCCCTGGATAACAAGTAAAAAAGTGGAGCTTAGCACTTTGTGTCTGTACAAATGCCCCAGGTAATTCTGATAGATGCTCAGGTTTGAGAACCACTGTTTCAGGGTGTAGGTTTCGGTGTTGGGCAGAACTGAGTTTGAGCTTTCAATGCCACCATGTCTTTGAGACTCACTTTCCTATCCCGTATAATAGAGGCAATAGTAGTATCTGACTCTTCCAGGAATTTTGAGGACCTAAATGAAATAATATAATAAACTGCTTAGCTCAGCGCTTAACACATTGTAAGTTTTCTATGGTAGTTAATCACAATAATGGTAACAGTTATCGCTATTGCTGATTTATGTTAGATATAGTGAGAGAACTCTTTCTCTAGGACTGGAGAACCCACAGAGTTTACCAAGGAAGTTGGTAAAGTTTTTTTATGCAGTTTTTAAAGTAAAACTTTTCTGATATGGATATATATTTTTAAGTTTCAATAGTCTCATCCCTTGGCTGTCTCATCAATTGTGCATATGAAGAGGTCATTGCAATAACAGTGAGCAAATTGCCTCAATGACATCTGGAGGGAGGTTCAGGTCTTTAAAGTCCAACACGCATGGCGTGGGTGTCTCCGGATGCAGGGACTTCTGGTCGACTCCTGTTGTCTGTGTGCAGTGCTGTGCTGAGGGCCCAGGCAGTGAGGAGGCCTAGCGAGTCAGTCCAGGTGGCTTAGCCCCTCCCCCAGTGGGACCTTGGGCAGTGTTTGATCACACCAAGTATGCCTCTGCTCTCCTGTTTCCGAATTAGATACTTCAAGTTGGTGGTTGGACTGTATGCTGCTAACCAAGACCAGTTCTATCTGCTGTCTGCCCGTATCTCCGAAAGGATCATTGTACGGGTAAGCTCTGTTCTTTGATTTTTCTCGATTTCACTTGTTTTTCTGTGGTATAGGAAGAATTTGAGATTTCACTGACATACTTGAAGTACACTAGTTTTTAGTTGCTGTCAGTGGTGCTGCTGATGATAGTGATAGTAGCAGAAATAATTATTTTAGTGTTCACACAGTGGTTTTCAAGCAAGGCCACTTTTCCCTCTCAATATGCATATGTTAGTGTTTGGAGGAATTTTGATTGTTACAAGTGGCATCTGGTGGGTAGGGGTCAGCAGTGCTGCTCAACATGGTATACAGTGTATAGGGGAACCTCACACAAAGAACTATTTCTCCCACAATGTTGCTGGTGTTATGGCCCGGAAATCTTGATGTTTACTACATTCTAAGACTGAACTAGGCAATTGGTACACAGCAGCACTTTAGACTGTTGTACATTTACATTATCTTCTTTACAGCCAGAGAGATAAAAAATATAGATCTCCAAACCTACAGAGTAGGGAAAGTCCCAGGAAAGCTCTCTGTGCCCCAGAGGGGCTGGTGGCCCCCGGGAATCTGGGCCGTAGCCTAGCGCACAAGAATGGCACAGCATATTGTGCTGAATGGTCACAGCTGTAGACCAGAGTCTTGGCAGCCACAAGAATATAAAGCTGCTGGCAGTGGCAGCTGCTGCTGTGTCAGGCCAGGCTGGCTACCTCCGAGAATGCCAGAGGCATGAAGTACAAGGTAGCCATGGGCCTGGCACCCGTCGGTCTTTGAAGGGATGAAGGAGGACATGCAAACCCAGGAGGGCAAATGATTTGCTGAGGCCACGCCCACAGATGTGCTGTTAACTGTAGACCTGACTTAATCCAAATAAACAAAGGTCCTCTGAGGCCAAAGTGGGCAGCGGTCTTTGGCCATAAGCCGACATGACACAGAGGTGCCTTCCAACCCCTCACCAGGTCAGACTATCTCCGACCTTTTACCTGATGTAATGTGGGATTGCTTTTCTGTCAGGTGTGGAAAGCTAGGCTGCTTGTTCCCAATTTCTCTTCAGAAAGAATGAAAACAGACAATACCTTTCTCTTCCAAGTTATCCATGACCAGATCTCATGATAGTGCTGTCCTGAGCTGTGTAACTTGCACTTGAGTCAAGTTGTCTGCTAGTAACTTGTCTACTTCGAATGGTTTGCCTGAAGACAAGATTTTGCTATTTCTTGCTGGCAAAGCTCAAAGAGGGCTGCTACACTGGCCCAGGATGGCAGCGGGAGAGAGGGAACTATGCTCTGTAGCACCCTGTTTAACCCCAAACTCTCTGCTCAGTGGCACCTCCTCCTAGCCTAAGCACAAAGATGATTCACTCTGGGAAGTCAAAAATTTCTATAGTTCATGGTCAGTAAGAATTTAATAAACATCAAATCATATTTAGTATACATTCGGTGTCATATCATTTACTAATAAAATTATTAAAAAATGAAGTTTTACTTTTAAAAATGATAGTGTCCCAGATTTCATAGCTCCCACCGAGGTGTCTTTTTTTGGCTAAATGGAATACCTGGTTCTGTAAGTGTGCTGGACAACGCAAAAGCAAACCCTTGGTTACCTCCCACTGAAATGCGTGATTGATATCATCAACCGGCCTAACCTCCAAATAGATGTGAAGATGAATACAGACTTTTTGATCTACTTAACTAACATTGAAACCAACTAAGAGAAAAACTGACCTTCAGAATTGTCTGATACGGAGAGTTTTAGAAATGTGCACAGAACATGCTTCCCGAGAGTGCTATTCAGGCACAGCATAGCCAGTGACGGTGAACCTTTAAGAGTTTTAAGATATACACAAGCCGACACTGCACATGTGCCATAGGTTTACAAAGACAGGTGTATACAGTGTGTTGGGAAGAGGGCGTATCAGCCACATGGGCTTCTTGGGCCAAGGGTTGGTTCTGTTAGTCTGTGCTGCAGAGTGAAAGACCGGAAGACAGATTTAATAAAGACAGGACAAGACCTGTGGCTTTAGATGGAGATCTGTAAACTGCCTTTAGTGAATCTAAATTCACTTTGCAAACTGAGCACCATCTGTCTGAACCTCAGAGACAAGCATCTACTATGCAGAGAGTCTCAGCTTCCGTGAGGGTCCAGGACGAGTCTGTCTGAATTCTCCTTGGAGAGTGTGATGGGCATGACCTAGTAATTGTTCATCTGGGTTGTCTGGCAGAACAGCTTCAGAAATACTTTATGTTTCTGTGGTGCAAATGGGGCAATTTAATGGAAATTAAGGTTTATTCCAGAGAACAGATTTATTTCCCAGGTCTTTGTTTTCGGTAGTGTTCCCAGTGGAGTTCCTTCAGACTCCCCTTGTTCATGACGAGGCTGTACGTCAGCTCCACTTTCCTCCCGAAACGCTGAATTAAACCTAGCTTGGAGGGTGGGCTGTAAGCAGGAGGGAAGACTACTTTTGTCTGCTTTTCAAAGACACTCCAGGATTTCCTCATTTTGAAAAACCTAATAAATGATTCAATTTTTCTTCCTGGGAGAACAGATAGAGGCACATCCTCCAAACCTCTCCTTTATTCTCTGCAACCAAACCGAAGGTGGGAATGCAATACTCAGGGTGAGGGAGCACAAGAGGCACAGGATAGTCACATGTATGGACAGGGGTGGGGACAGAGCCAAATGGCTTCTGTACCAGTTCACTTTCACTGCTTCTTGCCTGTTTCTGACTACTGATCTGCTTTCTGCCTCCTGGCGCGCGCGCGCGCGCACACACACACACACACACACACACACACACACACACATGCCCTTTCTGTACATCAGATGAACTTCTATTTACTGAAAGGGATGTTTTCAGAGTATACATTTTACCTATACTTTGAATTCAGCAAACAGCTTTCTTTTCTTTGAATTGCATACACACTGTGGTTCATCCCCAGAGTTTTTTATTTAATAGCTCAAGGATACCTGAGGATATGTATTTCTGAGAAGTGACCACAAAATGCTGAAGAGCTGACCTGCAGACTACCCCCTAGATGACACTGGTGGTGAGATTTTCTAGATCCCTTTTTGATAACCCTTTCAGAGGGTGTGAAACTTGTTTTCTAATTGCTACCTTCCTCAGGTCAAGCTCCTATCACCTTGTTGGCTGATGCTTTAGGATTCCAAGTAACAGTTAAGCAAGAACAAGAAACAAAATACAAAAAATATTCCAGCTTTTCATTCTAATATTTAGCATAGGCCTGAAAATACTCGTGATGGTGTTTCCTATTGAGCTACCTGTAGGGGGCACCCTTTATATTAGATTCTTCATATTCAGAGCCCGGGGAATTGTGGGACTTTGGAAGTGAGTTGCTGAGAACAGAGGAAGCAATTACTAGTTAAGGGCGGATTGCTTTGCCCAGTAGAGCACACCGAGGGGTGGATTTATGACTGTTCATCCTCATTTTTGCAAACTGTTTGTGCACACATCATTTCAGTTAATTCTACAGTAAACCTCTGCAGTGGTAAAAA
>PVIR01022044.1:0-2500 GCA_004026965.1 Petromus typicus
CCCGAGTGCTTGGATGACAGGCGTGAGCCACCACGCCCGGCACTGTGGTATGTGGTACTGGTTGCTGCTGGATGTGGGTCTCCACACCCAGTATTGTTATGTGGTTACCGGGGAATCGAACCCGGGCCCTTGCGCTTGCAAGACAGGCGCCAGAACCACTGAGCTAACTCCCCGGCCCCCTTTCTGTTTTATTTATCTTTTTACTTTATTTATTTTCTTAGTTGTTTATTTTTATAAGTGTGGACACAGTTTCTAGTGTTTTGTTCTTATTTCCTTGTTTTCTCTTTCTCTTTTATTTATACTTCCTTATTGTTTGTATGATCTTCCGTTTTCCTCTATGCTTGCTTCTAATCTCTTCCTCTTCTTCTATTTCTCAGTCACAGCCCCAAAATTACAGCTCATCAAAGTCAATTCCCAGGAGCAAAGATGTGGAACAATCAGAAAGTCAACCACCTGGACTCTGAACTGGGAATATCAGAAGTAATAAATAAGATGAAAGCAGCTCTAGAAAAAGACAAATCTGAAATAATTTCTCAGGTAACTACAGAGATGGAGACTGTGATGAAAGACATGATTAGTAACTCTATGGCAGATGCAGATAAAAAGAAATAAAGGATCTTAGGAAAAAGATGGAAACCATCAATGTCTAGGATAAGAAAATAATGGAATCCATGAAACATATCCATGAGGAAAACTGAGAGATTAAAGTATTTGAAGTATCTTAGTCATTTTTTTTCTCATTGCTGAGACAAAACACTTGGCATTCAAAATGAAATGGGAAAGGATTTTTTTTGCTCACAGTTTGTAGAGGTTTATGTCCGTAACTAGCTGGTTCCAGGGCAGAATTGCACATGACAGAGTGGCATCTCAGAGGAGAAAGAGTTGATGGCACCCATACAGTAACGAAAACAAGGGAAGGGCAACAAGCAAACATATTTTAACAGTATCTTGCTGCCCCTTTTATTTTATATAGACTACTTAGGGCAGGTGGAGCCCACACTCTTAATCCTAATGCTCTCCAGGCCTAGCATTACATTATGAATCACACACTCTACACTCAGTGACCACTGAAGTAGCCCCACCTTGTTTGCATGACCTTTGGAGGACATTAAACACAAGACATAGCATTCCATCCCCGTCCCCCAAAAATGCATGTACACCCTTTTGTGCAAAAGAGATTTAGCCCATCTCTAAAAGTTGACAAATTCTAACAGTTTCAGTATTCTATGAGTCCAAGTCTAAAGTCTCCTCTGACTCTGAATTGGGAATATCCTCTGAGAGTTAAGGCAAACTCTTAGCTGCAAGCCCCAATAAAAATGAAAAGAAACATAACCATTTCCAACATGCAATGGCACAATATAGAAATTACCAGCCAAAGGTACAAATAGAGGATACCAAGGAAGGGGACTAAAGTAAGTAATCCATCAGGGCAAGCATTAGATCCCACAGTTCTACTTCCAATATCCCAGTTACCTATGGTTAGTTGTGAACTTCAAAGACCTTGCACGTCTCCACACTTAAGACACTGCTGATGGTTGCAGTCCAATGTCTTTTCTCTCGAGCAAGCTCTTCTTCCTCCTTGCAGTTTTCCTCACGTGATCCATAGTCCTGGATTCTCCAAACTTCTAGAGTTTCCACTTCACCTTCAGCTTCCCAGTCATAGTCACAGACTGCCTTCTCAGAAGCATACTGACTGGGCTTTCAGGCTTTCTTCTGAAATCTAGGTTTTAGCCTTCCTGACCCTAAACTTTGGCATTGCATATCCAGCTAAAACCAGCACATCAGTGATATCAAGCATGGTTTGCTGCCAATGGGAGCTGTAACTAGTCTTCTCTCCTTTGGCTGTTGGAGTAAAGTCCTTATGAACCAAATCCTGAGGAATAACTTTCCTAGGCTCCTGCCACTTTGGATCATGGTGGTTCTGAGCTTGCTTCTCAGAGTGGAGTCTTTCACTTTTGCAGTTTTTAAGCTTCAAAGAGAGGAGACATGCTGCTTATTATAATGCCCTCTGGTCATGTTTTCTATTCTGTTCTTCTCCACTATCAACATCTCTTCTTATCTGTCTTTGCAGACCATGGCTTTATTGCAGCTTCTTCTCTGGCCAAATTAAAGTATTTTAAACCATGCTGTTGGGCTCTTTGCTCTTGATTCTCAACATAGATTTAGTTAAAGTCCCACAACAGGAACCATACTACTACCTTAACATTAGAGTGCCTTGAAACTTATTGTGAGAGATTATTACTGCAGTTCCCTTAATCTCAGTCTCAGGCAAAGTCTCTGGACATAAGAAAAATGCAGACAAACTTTCTTCCAAGTCATACACAATATCTGGAGTTCAAGCCAGTGCAGCCCTTCTTCCCATCAGAGACCTCCTGAACCTGCTCTTTACCAGCCTTCTGCTCTTCTAGGTCTGATCAATCAGAATCTCCCATACAGAAATTGTGAGGTTTTTTTGGGTTTTTTTTTTTTTTTTTTTTTGAGACAGGGTCTCTCTTTGTAG